>CP092869.1:103367560-103398648 GCA_030710605.1 Cordylochernes scorpioides | reverse complement strand
TGGTAGTGTTGCTGGTAGAGTGACCAGACAGTACTGGAAATACAGACAAAAGTTGAAATCTGCTTCAAACACAATACACCTATCCCCCGATTTACACGGTACTTGTTTTACACGTTTTCGCTTTTACACGGTTTTCCAAATGAGTTTTTTTTTTGTTTGTTTTTATCGCACTATACTAAAATGCGATATTCTACTCTATACTACCTATGTTGAAAAGAATATTGGGAGGCACTGATTCATGAGGGGGCGAACACCTATACAGATTTGACAGTTTAATATACACCTATCCCTCGATTTACACGTTTTTCTCAGGAACGTATCTACCGTGTAAATCGGGGGATAGGTGTAGTTTAAACATATTTGGACACAATTATTTTAAAATTACAAAATATTTTCTCCCAATGAGTTTATTTTTTATTACCAAACGCTAGCTTTCAAGTGATAATCGTTCTTCAACGGGCTTAATAAAATACCGACTTTATCTTACCAGAAATATTTACATTTTTTTAATAAAAAGAAACTCATTGTGAGAATATATTTTGTAATTTTAAAACTTTTTTAACACAATTATTTACCTCAATTAAACTGGACCACGAATTTCAAGTCAAAATGTTTCTTCTTCAATGTTCTAAATTGTTTGTAAATTGCGCTGTGAAGCCTTCAAGGACTGGAATCTCGCCTAGCTTTATTGTAACGGTGAAATTGATCGTTGGAGATGTTTTAAATAAAGATTTGTGTTTCTGTTTAGAAACTTGGTGCTGTTCATTGTAGTGGTTGTTGTAGGTTCTGGCTTTGACGGAGTGCTGGTCCTGACAACACGGTATGACAACACGGTATAGCTACACGGCCTGACAACACGGTATGACAACACGGTGTGACAACACGGTATAGCTACACGGCCTGACAACACGGTGTGACAACACGGTATAGCTACACGGCCTGACAACACGGTATGACAACACGGTGTGACAACACGGCCTGACAACACGGTATAACAACACGGTGTGACAACACGGTATAGCTACACGGCCTGACAACACGGTATGACAACACGGTATGACAACACGGTATGACAACACGGTATAGCTACACGGCCTGACAACACGGTATGACAACACGGTGTGACAACACGGCCTGACAACACGGTATGACAACACGGTGTGACAACACGGTATAGCTACACGGCCTGACAACACGGTATGACAACACGGTGTGGCAACACGGTATAGCTACACTGCCTGACAACACGGTATGACAACACGGTGTGACAACACGGTATAGCTACACGGCCTGACAACACGGTATAGCTACACGGCCTGACAACACGGTGTGACAACACGGTATAGCTACACGGCCTGACAACACGGTATGACAACACGGTGTGACAACACGGTATAGCTACACGGCCTGACAACACGGTATGACAACACGGTGTGACAACACGGTATAGCTACACGGCCTGACAACACGGTATAGCTACACGGACTGACAACACGGCCTGACAACACCACGTGTCGAACAAGGAAACGAAGGACGCCACGGTCTACTGGAGGCCACCCTTGACGTCACAAAGAAAAGGAACCAATAAAATTAAGGCGAGATGACCGAATGGGGTTCCGCCCACTTTCGATGGAGACAAAGTGGATTGATTTCCGAATGGATCAGCGCCGGCGCCCGGGATCTGGACTACCTCGGTCCTTGTAATAGGCTGCCTCGGTCCGTGCAACGGTCAACCTCGGTCCGTGCAATGGACTACCTCGGTCCGTGCCTTCATTGCCCTGATCTTCCTCAGTCGAAGTGTCTTCGTCGCCAAGATAAATGCCTTGATCAACCTTAATCCGTGTTTTGATTGCCCTAAACCACCTTAATCCGTGTTTAAAGGTCTTAAACTACTTTAATCCGTTTCTACATTGCCCTAAACCACTTTAATCCGTTTCTACATTGCCCTAAACCACTTTAATCCGTTTCTACATTGCCCTAAACCACTTTAATCCGTTACTACATTGCCCTAAACCACCTTAATCCGTTTCTACATTTCCCTAAACCACCTTAAACTGTTTCTACATTGCCCTAAACCACTTTAATCCGTTACTACATTGCCCTAAGCCACCTTAATCCGTTCCTACATTGCCCTAAACCACCTTAATCCGTTTCTACATTGCCCTAAACCACCTTAAACTGTTTCTACATTGCCCTAAACCACTTAAATCCGTTTCTACATTGCCCTAAACCACTTTAATCCGTTTCTACATTGCCCTAAACCACTTTAATCCGTTACTACATTGCCCTAAACCACCTTAATCCGTTTCTACATTTCCCTAAACCACCTTAATCCGTTTCTACATAGCCCTAAACCACCTTAAACCGTTTCTACATTGCCCCAAACCACTTTAATCCGTTTCTACATTTCCCTAAACCGCCTTAATCCTTTTCTACATTGCCCTAAACCACCTTAATCCGTTTCTACATTGCCCTAAACCACTTTAATCCGTTTCTACATTGCCCTAAACCACCTCAATCCGTTTCTACATTGCCCTAAACCACCTTAATCCGTTTCTACATTGCCCTAAACCACCTCAATCCGTTTCTACATTGCCCTAAACCACCTTAATCCGTTTCTACATTGCCCTAAACCACTTTAATCCGTTTCTACATTGCCCTAAACCACCTTAATCCGTTTCTACATTGCCCTAAACCACCTTAATCCGTTTCTACATTGCCCTAAACCACCTTAATCCGTTTCTACATTGCCCTAAACCACCTTAATCCGTTACTACATTGCTCTAAACCACCTTAATCCGTTTCTACATTGCCCTAAACCACCTTAATCCGTCTCTACATTTCCCTAAACCACTTTAATCCGTTTCTACATTGCCCTAAACCACCTTAATCCGTTTCTACATTGCCTTAAACCACCTTTATCCGTTTCTACATTGTCCTAAACCACTTTAATCCGTTCCTACATTGTCCTTACCACCTTAATCCGTCTATACATTGCCCTAAACCACCTTAATCCGTTTCTACATTGCCCTAAACTGCCTTAATCCTTTTCTACATTGTCCTAAACCACTTTAATCCGTTTCTACATTGCCCTAAACCACCTTAATCCGTTTCTACATTGCCCTAAGCCACTTTAATCCGTTTCTATATTGCCCTAAACCACTTTAATCCGTTACTACATTGCCCTAAACCACATTAATCTATGTCTACATTACCCTGAGCCACACAAGTCCGTGTCATAAACCCAGTTCAGACAGAGCATGCCACCACGTATGGACTACTCATCGATAAAATCGATATTTCCAATCAATCGACGAACAAAAGAAATCTGTCACACTTCAGTAAATGACATTAATAAAGTGTTTTTCTTTCCCCTTCCTAACTATGAAAACCACCTTAATTTCGATAGAGAGAAAGTGAGAGAGAGAGAAAAAAAAGTTTGTGAAAAATTTAATGAAAAATCCGTCAAAAATATCGATGACTTTATTATATTTAAATATTTCACCGCGCGAGACACTTTCGTCTGCAACTTTTTACGCTCGAGTAAGCCCCGTAAATATATTTGGTTTTGTTTTTCTAAATTGTGAGAATTTCTGGAGAAAATTTTCCCTCTTTCTTTCTACTGCGTCATTTATCTAATTTGCAGTATGTTTTTTGAAAGAAATTGTAAAAACAAGTGTTGCCGAATCAATATCAGTCAGACGTAAATTACGTTAAGTAGAGATGTCAATCAACAGTTCTGGAAAACAAACCAAAAGATCGAGGCAGACGCCAAGGTTTCTTCATTCCGGAATATCAGTCAGACGATCTTCAACAGTCCAATAACTAGATTCTTTATTTGCATCACATGATTTATAATTTTTAATTAAAAAGACATATATTGGATCAAATATAATTTATTTTACCAATATTTGAATAGGCTGAACGCCAACCTTTATCAAGGTATTATAACATATTAACGTGTATTTATGGATTGCTTTATTTGCATCATAATTTAGAATATTGCTATTTGCAATCTATATTGATATTTGACCAAATACACACAATAATTATATTCCTTTATTGAATTTTCATCAAATAAAGCTTAAGAGCTTTCGTGAACGAGGCTTTCTCATCAGATTTTACTACATTGACGAAGAGCTTGTGTTTGAAAGCTTAAGTTTTATATGTAAAGTTTAATAAAACTTAAACTTTGCTCTTCAAGCTTTTAACACTTCAGAATAAAAACAAAAGAAACACTGTTCGCCCGAAATCTAATTTCCCTTATTTACATAATGTCTGAATATACTAGAGCTCGAATAAAAAATATTAATTACATAACAATTATTCTCTACACATAAAGGTTAATATAATAATTATTGTTATTTTTTTACAGTAGTTTGCGCAATGAATTTAAAGGTTTCAAACGAGACGAATTAATCTGTATTTAAGGCGATTACATAAAATGTTTGTCACAGTAGTGCCTGGCTCATCAATGGTGAACCCTCCCAGCTTTTTCGCCAATTGTGTCAATCAGACCTCTAATCCAATGAGCATTCTGACGCCATATTGGGGCAGTTTAAGATGTTTATATTCTTAGAGTTTTAGGGTAAACGGGCATTATATAATAGAGCGCCTTCTTTAGGGTAAATATGTAATTATTATTGTGTTATTCATTTTATTTGTATATGGAAATAATTCCTCACAATCAATATCCAGTGGTATTGTAAATAAAACAACGAAGAGCCTGGGTAGTTGGCGACTTGTGTCCAGGATAACCAAGTAAACAACAACACCCCGGGTCTGGAGTTGTGTAAAAGTTCCGCGAGTTGTTGCGGCCACCTGTTAATCAATAGAATCGGACGCCATTGGATTGATCGTTTGGTGTCGCCTTGATGTCACACGGCCTTGATGTCACACGGCCTGATGTCCTCCAGTTTGATGTCACACGGCCTTGATGTCACACGGCCTTAATGTCACACGGTCTTAATGTCACACGGCCTTAATGTCACACGGCCTTGATGTCCTCCAGTTTGATGTCACACGGTCTTAATGTCACACGGCCTTAATGTCACACGGCCTTGATGTCACACGGCCTTGATGTCCTCCAGTTTGATGTCACACGGCCTTAATGTCACACGGCCTGATGTCCTCCAGTTTGATGTCACACGGCCTTGTTGTAACACGGCCTTGATGTCCTCCAGTTTGATGTCACACGGCCTGATCTCCTCCAGTTTAATGTCACACGGCCTGATGGGCTCCAATTTGATGTCACACGGCCTTGTTGTAACACGGCCTTGATCTCCTCTAGTATGATGTCACACGGCCTTGTTGTAACACGGCCTTGATGTCCTCCAGTTTGATGTCAAACGACATGGTGTCATATGGTCTGATGACGTCGCAGTGATGTCATATGCCCCGATGTTGTACCGATGTCACGTGGTTTGATAATGCCCTAAGAATAATATAAGGAATTGCAACATAATTAATAAGGTAAAAAACTAAAAAGAAGCTTAAGTCACAATATTTGATGTCGTGTTGACGTCACATGACAGCGGTCAGACGACATGTTGTCACACTATTTCACAGATATGTCCTAAAGCCTTCCCAGGCAGCAATTCACAAAACGTTACTTTTACAGGTTCAGCATAAAAATAAAAAGTACTAGCGCTTAATGTAAGTAGCTTAATACACAGATGCACGTAAACTTAAAAGTAGAACAAAAATAAAAAAGGAAGGAACATAAAAACCATAAGGACAAAAAAAAAACATAAAAACCAGTTTTATATAAATTCTACAAGGCCGCAGTTACCGTTCGAAGGAGATTAATAGAATCGCCGAATGCCGTGTTCCATTTGGACGAGGAAAGTGAAGACTAGAACGTGGCTGATTCCACACTAGTCTGTTCAGTGATTCGCTAACGTTGACGTATGTACGAAAGAACGTGTGACCATTGGACATGTGTCGGACCTGGAGGTTGTTGTTGGGTGCTGTGCTGACTGGAGTATAGGAGCTCCATCTATTATTTCTTCCTGTGGTGAATCTGTATAAGACCGATGGTCTTAATAAAACTTTGTGTGTGTATGAAATAAAAACCAATACTTATCTTTTATCGCAGCGTTGATAAGGAGCGGACACACAGGTATGTGAGGAGATCATCAGACAAAGAGAACGTGCGTCTCCACGTAATAACTCCTGAAAGCCTCCTCGAATTCCCTTTGAACCCACTTTATGTAAAAACATGGCCACATTGTCCAATAACACGTGGGAGTTCACTTAACAAATAAACAACATTCTTCCCACATAACTGAGAAGATTAAACCTGTTTGTCAAATAATTTGAAACAATAACTGACCTGCCGTCACGTCCAAGACTTACCTTTCAATAAAATTTTAAAAAATAATAAATCTTTCTAAACTGGGCTTCAAGTGTACAGACTCTTAGTTACGGCACAATTACAAACTTTGTTTTGACAACTTGTGTCGCCAAGTTGATTCAATGAATTCTTCATCTTCACATTCTCAGATATTATGTTTTTTTTTTAACTTTAAATTAGACAATTTTAATTTATATATAGACATTTTTCATTTTAATTTGGACCCTTTTATTTTTATTAAGACATTTTCAATTTTAATTTAGACATTTTTCATTTCAATTTAGACATTTTTCTTTAGACTTTTTATAGAAAAGTCCTTGTGTCTAAATTAAAATGAAAAATGTCTATATATAAATAAATATTATCTAATTAAAAGTTAAAAACCTATATATGATAGAAATATTATTGCTAAATTATCAACAACTGAATTCCATATAATTATTTAAAGTTAAATTTACATATAATTTTATAAACATAGTTTTCGTTTTTTTTAATTTAATATATTTTTTATTCAACTTTATTATGCCATTTATTGTATTTTTATAATTCAGAAATAATTAATAATTTATTTTGTGTATTTATATTTCAATGATATTTATCTTTTATCTAATTATTTTTGACCATTGTTAAATGTTGTTTTTTCCCCCCACGAGGAATGTAATTGATAATCAATTTATTAATCAATAAATTAATATAGAAAAAGCAATCCCTCGAAAAAAAACTTTTTTTTTTTATCCTTTTCACATAGGCCCAGGTATGGTTGTTTTAATACCTTTTTATCTTCTTGAATCATTTTTCAAAATGTTTGTTAATCTTACATATATAACATTTGCACATTTTTTACTTATTATTTTTTAAAACTTCGTTTTATGTGCCATAAATTATGATATTTCAAAAGGAAAACTATCAGGCATTGATTGAAAAATTCGTCAATTACAAATATTTTCTACAGGTAAACTTCGTACAATTGGTATAAGTGTATAACGAATCAAAAGTTTTGACGAAGGAGTATCTTTTATTATATTTGTGCAAGCTTTCGAACTTTGCAGTTCTTCCACAGGCATGGATAGTACAAAAATACTACCCTTTGTACTATCCATGCCTGTGGAAGAACTGCAAAGTTCGAAAGCTTGCACAAATATAATAAAAGATACTCCTTCGTCAAAACTTTTGATTCGTTATACAATTACAAATATTACATAGCATGAATTAGTTACGTTATAAATTCCAACGATATGTGTATCAAAATATTTTTTTGATGTGCGCCATGTTGACCAATGAGAGATTTTATAAAATGCAGGATACGTAAAGTTTGAGGATTATATATAGTTTAAAACAAAAGTATTTATTTATTATCCATAATATTATTTAGTTTTATTTTGCTTATAAAAATAAATTATTAAACTTTGGAAAACAACTAAAAAAACAAAGTAAATAAACAATGAAGGGTAAGTAACAAATATTATCTTTCGTTTGTTTTCAAATTAATAAATATTTATTAGTAATATTTGAATAATGTTGCTAGATTTATTTTTATAAACGTATATATATTGTTTCAATATTTTCTTCGATAACATATTTTTATTTATATATTTATCCTGAGAAATTCATTTTTATTACAAATATAAATAATGAAAAGGTAATTTTAAAATTAATAACATTTTCTTAAAGAATCCAAACGCATACATTTTTAAACTTAGAATTTTCAAACTATATTAAAACAAAGAGTACTTATTTGAGTCACTTTAATTTACTCAAACGAATTTATTTAAGTTCAAAAAAGAGAGAGAGAGATGAAAAGGCAAATAATTGGCGAAATTACCAAAATTTTAAATAATCTTTTAAAAAGTGTTAAAACGGTCTCTAAAAAAAGAAAAAAATAACAGAAATGAAATCAATAGAGAAGATAATTACAAAATTTCCCAAGACAAATATCATTTTACCCCCTGGGGATAAAAATGGCTAAAATTTAATCCAAATCTTCACAGACGAACCTGATTGGAAATATTAAAAGGCCAGTCTCTCACTTTGGCATTTTTTATCAGGATGCGTGTCACTTTGAAAAATCGAAAGAAAAAAAAACAATCCCTTTGAGCTTTTTATCTTTAATTTTTAAAATGACACACTATTTTATTTATTTATCAAAGCGAAATTGAAAAAATGACAAGAGGGGATTTAAAAATATTATATCTAAATGACATTTTTTTCTTAATTTTATAAAATAATATTTAAAACACTGCGTCAAGTTTTTGAATAGATTCTATGACATCATATTAACATTTGATTAAAATTCATTCTTGATAAAACTAGAATAATTCAATTTTAAATTATAAAAAATATACCTTTCCATTTTAAAATATAAAAATAATGAAGCTATTCCTATTAGCATTTGAATATATTTTATTATTTTTATATATTTTAAATTTCTTATTTATAAATTTTATAAATATTATAAATAGAGAAAATTTTATTTTTAAAATATATAAAAATTATGTGTGAAAAAAATAATCTTGAAGTAACATTTGAATATATTTTATCAATTTCGTTTTTTTTTTAAATATAGAGAGGTCTTATTTATAATTTTATGGAAATATATTTAGAAGAAATTGATACGAAGTAACATTTCTGCCCAATAAAACATTCTCGTCTGTCAAATCCAAAGCAGAAGAGTCTCGAGGGATTTTCCGTGGCGGGAAAACTAATGAGGGCTGTTCGTCTGCCTGGAAATACGCCGTATTCCTTTAATTTGTATCCCATTTCATCTCTCCCGGCGCATTATTGAAATGTCTTTCACTGGTCACTTCCTCATATTGCCCACTCTTGGAGTATTATTATTTTATTTATTACACTGGCAATTGTGACCCTTCTACAACTGATCTAGAACTACATCCTAGAACTAGTCTTTTCAAAATTTAATATATATTAAATTTATAATGTAATATACGTTTTAAATATGTTCTATTAGAGAAATATTTTACTCTATATATCTATACTATAGCTGACTTGTCTTCTGTTTCTATCACCAAACTCACTGCAATGTAACTTGTGCTATATTGTAATAAAGTGTTTTACTTACATACACACATATATAATATCTCCATACTTATTATAATTATTTGATATTAGTATTCGTGATTTAAGATGAAAGAGGTGATAAAATTATAAAACATTTTGAAGCTTAGCTAGTATATAATTAATGTTTCTTTGAAATTAGCTTGTAGAATAGCGATTTTTTTACTTGAAAAATTCCATTTACAATAAAAAAGGATAATTCATTATGAGGAATAATATTTTAACCTTTTTAAATATAATATAATATTATTATTTATAATATTAAAAAAAATTAATTTGGTACACAGAGATCGTTAAATAAAGTTATCAAAACAGACGAAATATCTAAAAAATTAAGAACCATAAAAAGAAATCTGTTAGTATATTATATACATATAAATAGAGAGATAATATTATATAAATACTATTTTTGAAATAGATTAATAAATACTCTGATAATAAATAGAAAGATATAAAAATGAGAAGTAGAATAATTATTAATTAATTCTAATTAGTAATATTTAAAAAATAAAAATAGGCTTGTCAAATGAAGAAAATATATTTTTAGCCTATATAAATATATATATAGAACATTACGTGGATACCTTATTATATTAGCAGAAGATAGGTAAAAACTGTAACGGAAAAAGTATGATGATTATTTATTTGGTTAACCCAGGTTTCTGGATCGTCTGATGCTTATTTTTTCAGATAGAAAAATATAAGAATATATACAAGATAGAATATCAGATAGAATATTAAGAATCTAGGTGATATTAAAAAACAGATATTTTAAAATAATGATAATTAATATAAATAATGCTAATTAAAACTTATAAATTGAAAATTAAACCTAATTTCTAATGATATTTTATAATTTAAATGGGTTTGTTCAATGAAGCGGAAACAAAGGAAAATTTAGAAAAGAAAGAAAAAAATATATAATTGAAAATAATTTTGTTGTAATGAATATAGATACTTTATTTTGTCCCATCAAGTCTGACGTTGTTATTTTTGTTCAGTGATTTATAAATTAATATCATTATTGGAAATATAATTTTGATTATTTCCGTTGGTATACATTTTGGCAGATTCGTATTTTTAAATTTTTTTTTTTATTGTCGCTATTTGACAACGCCATTGTGAATCTCTGTTTTGTAACATTCGAACGGGGATGGACGTAATTTGGCAGAAGTCACTGACGAGCACACTGTTGGATCACTATCTACATGGGAGAGAATAAATAAATACATTCATAGATAAAACTTAAGGAAGTGGAAAGTCTTTGATGTCGACGGTCGTCTGTTTTTTTTTTTAATGAGACAGAGGCAATTTTGTTCACACTTGGTTATCTCGTGTGTCTTCAATAAAGGTCACTGTAATATCTTTCAGAGTTATTGTCTGAATCCCGATATACATGCTGAAAGGTACAACTTCCTTAAGTTTTGACCATGAGTGTATATATATGTGTCTTCAATAAAGGTCACTGTAATATCTTTCAGAGTTATTGTCTGAATCCCGATATACATGGTAAAAGGTACAACTTCCTTAAGTTTTGTCCATGAGTGTATATATATGTGTCTTCAATAAAGGTCACTGTAATATCTTTCAGAGTTATTATCCCGATATACATGGTAAAAGTTACAACTTCGTTGAGTGTTGTCCATGAGTGTTCACTAAAGTAAAATGTTATTTCTTTGTTGAAAAATTAAAAATATATTTTCATAGCGCTACTTTTATTTTTAAATAAATAATTAAAGCCTATTTATACATGTGTATAGCTCTCATACTGCAATGAATAAAAATTGAAAGAGGGAGGGTATGGCTCATCACTGGTGAACCCTCATAGAGGTTTCGTATTGGACTGAATTTCTTCTATAGCCATCAGAGATGTTGTGGTCCAGGGATTGCCTACTGTAGCTCCTCCTTCCCTCCTTTCTTATCTCCACTCAATCATATTAGGGTATCAAGCTTGTAGAGCTTAAGACTTGACCACCATCATGACTGGGTGAAGTAGAATGCCTTTGTCACTAAGACTAGGAGCACTACTCAGTGGCAGGCCGACTTAGCTCCAAAATAAATGACCGCCTCTGACATGAGGAACAGCCACCATGTGAGCCGCTTCTAACATGAAGTAAAGACTCATCCTGTATCCCTGGATTAGGAGTCCTTACAGGGTACTATCAGCTGGGCCAGCTGAACCCAGGTTTTTTAGTGAGCTTGTTACTGCTCCCTCTCCTCCTTTTTTATTATTTCAAAATTGAAATTTATTGAAAAATGTCCTCTGTTAAATCGACCGCCAGAGGTCACGCTATAAAAACTCATTGTTGTTGTTTCCCGATGGCCGGCTCAAACCGTTTGTAAATTATGTAAATAAGTTTTTTATTTTTTTATTCTTACGTCTTAATCCAGGCAGTACATTTATCAAATTATGTTTTTTTTATATATTTTCCATACGTTCAATTGAATCAATTACTGTTAAAAACTATTTTTATTATTATACTTTCAAGATTTTAGCCACGACTGCATCACCAATACCATTTATTACTAAAAAGAACCAGCAAATAATTACATAGCATAATCCTCAAGATAACCAAAATCAGCAGAAATTATTTTATTCCTAATATACATATACCAGCAAAACGTACAATATATCATTTGGAACGTTATTTATACAGAATCATTGTTTATTTCTCCAGTATCTGAGTTCTGATGGAACACAAACGTACGACGTGGAATACGATCTGTTTAAATCATGTGTTCCCCGACCGTGGTACTCTGGGAGGTCAAGATAAAGGATTTATTGTCAGCATTCGTCATCTCTTGGTGACATTTCCCATTTGTATTTATGGTCGGACAACAGAATGGACTTCATTTATAAGATTCAGAAATAGTTGGCGACACAGACATATCTATAAATCTTTGATTAAAAAGACATATTTTGGATCAAAATATCATTTATTTTACCAATATTTCAGTTGGCTGAATGCCAACCTTTATCAAGGTAACATTTTAATGTGTGTCAACAATAAACACAGCGCCATATAACGTTGTTGTTGACACACATTAATATAAACAATACTTAAAGTTATACCGCATAAGTTTCTTTTCTGTGAAATCACAGAATTTATAATTTATAATCACACGCCGCAGTCCTTTATAATGTATTATAAGTTACTTTAAGTATTATTTACGAACGGAGAAATACGTCCAGGGAAGCCTAGTGGACATGGCACCTGCCCGGTAAGCAGAAGGTTGTGGGTTCGATTCCCGCCCCTGGACACTTTTATTTTTCCCGTTCGCCATAACTCTTCAAATTTTCACCCTTTCATACTTCATTCAAAAAAGTTAGAAATAGTAAATATTTCTCTTTGAAATAAATATTGATTTTTCACAGAAAAGAAACTTATGCGGTATAACTTTAAGTATTGTTTATAATCACACGCCGCAGTCCTTTATAACACATTAATATGTTACCTTGATAACGGTTGGCGTTCAGCCAACTGAAATATTGATAAAATAAATGATATTTTGATCCAATATATGCCTTTTTGTTTAAAGATTTATTTATGGATTGCTCTATTTTCAAAGACATTTCTATGGTTGAACTGCAGCAGTCTGACATCTCTTTCTATGTGTGTCGGGAAGACTTGATAATTTATCCATAGAAACATAGGGCGCCTCTCCCGTCAAAATAAACGTCAAAAACCTGACGCCATCTGGTGTTGTGGCTTTGTCACCGACCCGAGGCCGCTAGTTGCGGCGAAGGTCAATAGATGGCGTCAGGTTTTCGACGTTTATTTTGACGGGAGAGGCGCCCTATGGTTCTATGGATCAATTTCCTCCCGGAAAATTTTCCTTCTATAATGATAATTTGTGTTATGGATGTGAGGCAGGTGTTTTCTTGTGGTTTGAGAGTGTGTTTGGGATGTTTCCTTGGTGTGAAACTTATCTAGTTTATTTGCACGAGAGAAAGTAAAATTTGAACGTCCGCTGTATGCTAAGAAGACGCCAGGGTGTGATGTCAGACCATATTGGCGAGCGGTGATGGATATGCCATCCAATCTGGCACCACTGACATCCCTTTATTGAAACTCGTCTCGCTCCATTTGGGTTGGATTTATCGTCTGTGCCTAGAATTGTTTGGCAGCCGAATATTGTGTCACATGTGCGTGTACTCTCTCTGTCGGATGGATTCAGGAATTCCCTCACTCACATAGATGACATTATAGCAAATAAGATACACATATCGTATTTGCATATCTATGTAAAAGAAATGACTGTTGTGTGCGTGTGTTTGTCCAATTTTGTATTCACATGGATGAAGTTTCACATCAGGATATAGATGTATGTGTGTGTGGAGGCAAAGTTATGATACCGAAATATGCAAAATAGTTTGATTAGCTTGTTATTAATTGCATAATTTAACATTTGATTATAATCAAATAAAAGAAAACAAGACCTAATCCAAATAATTTATTAGTGTGTGACGTTTTGGCAACAACATTGTCACCATCATCAGACAAAAGAATAAAAAAAAAAATTTTTTTTTTTTTTTATTCTTTTGTCTGATGATGGTGACAATGTTGTTGCCGAAACGTCACACACTAATAAATTATTTGGATTAGGTCTTGTTTTCTTTTATTATAATCTATAATCCAAATTGTGCTTTATCATTATAATCAAATGTTAAATTATAACTATAATTATAGGCCGATTCTCGATCGGTTCCCGCACTGGGCCATTCTTTCTGAGTAAACAAATGCTTCACTATTCCTGCTGAAGTCTAAGTAAGTGCAAGCAACCAAACGGGGCTCTGGCACAATTGTACGTGCAAAGGTCGAACTACTTTCTACATGTTTAGCTATGCTGTGTATACATAGGGGTGAAAAAAGTCTCTAACTATCCACTATGATTATCATGTCCTGAACTGTTGTTCATTTTCGATTGAAGAGTTGGAGCATTTCGATATAAAATATATTTATATACTTAGCACAACATTATAAAAGTAAGAAATGATTAAATGCAAAAGATTATATATCTAAATACAAAAGGTTATTTAAAAATTAAAGATCATCCTTTGTTCTTCATGTCAAAACATTCTTCTTTGTTCTTCATGATTTTTATTGATATTCCTTTTTTCACAGACATTATACCTTCATGAACCACGTCTACTATATAGGAAATAATATAAAATTTATATAAATATTATTATTTTCTCTCCTTTATTTATATCATGTATTCCATCTTTGTTACTATATTTTTCCTTTTGTCCAACCCACAGAAGTCACAACGGCTCCAATAAAGGCATTGTTTATCTAACAACGTGGAAGTCGGTAATGATGTAAGCAGATTCAGTGGTGCGAGCAACAAATCGAACCAAAAGATTTTAAAATTACAGACGCCAAGAAATAACTCCGTTATCGTATGATGGGGAAATAAATATATCGGGGGCCATCAATTTCCGGCATCGTTTGGCCTATAATTTGGAGGGGAGCAGACGACCGAGGAATATACGAGCAGAAGATCGGTCGCTGTCAGCCGAGCACGCTATCGTCTGACAGTGTTAAATTGGTATCGAATAGGTCCGTTTGGCTTTTACAGTAATTCCTAATATGGAAATGGAGAATCTGGGAGTTCTCCCATGTGCGAGAGATCAATTTCAATTTGCATACCCGGGAGCAAATCTATTGCGGCCGTATTTACACATAGCTGCGGTAAACACACGCAAGACACTTCCGTTCGCACTCTCGTTAAATTGTCTCAGTTCCGCTGGGGAACCTTTCCGTATGTCTCAAAATAACTTTATTTTCTACAATTTATGAAAATTTCAATTTAAAAAAAATGAAAAGTTTTCAAGTTTATATTTTAAATTTAATTGTATATACTGATGTGAAAAAGCGGTATGGTGGATTAAATTGGTGAAACCGCTGGGAGGGTTCACCACTGATGAGCCAAGCCTTCCCAATTATCTGACATCACAGTAAAGACAGTAAAAAGTTTGTTTTATTAAAAAAAACATGATAAATAATTGTTTTTGTTGTGTATAGATGGCGCGGTATTGCCTAATCTTAAAAAACAATGAATAAAGATATTAATTATAAGAGACAAAACAAAC
This sequence comes from Cordylochernes scorpioides, assembly GCA_030710605.1. Lineage (NCBI taxonomy): Eukaryota > Metazoa > Arthropoda > Arachnida > Pseudoscorpiones > Chernetidae > Cordylochernes > Cordylochernes scorpioides. The sequence goes on along the minus strand of CP092869.1, from coordinate 103,383,124 downwards.
GCGACATCTATTACATAAGAAATAAAATTCACGAATGTTTTTTTTTACAAATAAATAGGGAATATCAAAATAATGAGGAGATAAACAAATTTATCCCAAACATAGGCCAAAACAGGCTAAAGAGACTGAAGATGGCTGTTGTTGAGTAAATATGAAGATAAAGTCCAAACATTCCCCAGGATGTATTCCCCGGAGAGATCCCGCAGACAGACAGAGGTACCACCTACCTGGCCGCAGTTGCCATCCCGGGTTGCCAGATTGAGAGGTAAAAACCTTTTTCCTCTAAATGATTCCAATTGATTTCCAACTCTGTGATCCGTCCATTTAAATTATCTTCCACACGTTGGGCCAGTAATTACCTTTCGAACGCTCGGCATTCCTCTAGCTACACTGTCCTGTGTGCACTTCTAGCTACACTGTCCTGTGTGCAATTCTAGCTACACTGTCCTGTGTGCACTTCTAGCTACACTGTCCTGTGTGTACCTCTAGCTACACTGTCCTGTGTGTGCCTCTAGCTACACTGTCCTGTGTGTGCACTTCTAGCTACACTGTCCTGTGTGCACTTCTAGCTACACTGTCCTGTGTGTGCTTCTAGCTACACTGTCCTGTGTGTACTTCTATAGCTACACTGTCCTGTGTGTACTTCTAGCTACACTGTCCTGTGTGTACTTCTAGCTACACTGTCCTGTGTGTACTTCTAGCTACACTGTCCTGTGTGTACTTCTATAGCTACACTCTCCTGTGTGTACTTCTAGCTACACTGTCCTGTGTGTACTTCTATCTACACTGTCCTGGGTGTACTTCTAGCTACACTGTCCTGTGTGTACTTCTAGCTACACTGTCCTGTGTGCACTTCTAACTACACTGTCCTGTGTGTACTTCTAGCTACACTGTCCTGTGTGCACTTCTAACTACACTGTCCTGTGTGTACCTCTAGCTACACTGTCCTGTGTGCACTTCTAGCTACACTGTCCTGTGTGTACTTCTATAACTACACTGTCCTGTGTGCACTTCTATAACTACACTGTCCTGTGTGTACTTCTAGCTACACTGTCCTGTGTGTACTTCTATAACTACACTGTCCTGTGTGTACTTCTAGCTACACTGTCCTGTGTGCACTTCTATAACTACACTGTCCTGTGTGCACTTCTAACTACACTGTCCTGTGTGTACTTCTAACTACACTGTCCTGTGTGTACTTCTATCTACACTGTCCTGTGTGTACTTCTAACTACACTGTCCTGTGTGTACTTCTATCTACACTGTCCTGTGTGTACTTCTAGCTACACTGTCCTGTGTGTACTTCTAACTACACTGTCCTGTGTGTACTTCTAACTACACTGTCCTGTGTGTACTTCTATCTACACTGTCCTGTGTGCACTTCTAACTACACTGTCCTGTGTGTACCTCTAGCTACACTGTCCTGTGTGCACTTCTAACTACACTGTCCTGTGTGTACTTCTAACTACACTGTCCTGTGTGTACTTCTATCTACACTGTCCTGTGTGTACTTCTAACTACACTGTCCTGTGTGTACTTCTAACTACACTGTCCTGTGTGTACTTCTAACTACACTGTCCTGTGTGTACTTCTATCTACACTGTCCTGTGTGCACTTCTAACTACACTGTCCTGTGTGTACCTCTAGCTACACTGTCCTGTGTGCACTTCTAACTACACTGTCCTGTGTGTACTTCTATCTACACTGTCCTGTGTGCACTTCTAGCTACACTGTCCTGTGTGCACTTCTAACTACACTGTCCTGTGTGTACTTCTATCTACACTGTCCTGTGTGTACTTCTAACTACACTGTCCTGTGTGTACTTCTATCTACACTGTCTTGTGTGCACTTCTAGCTACACTGTCCTGTGTGTACTTCTAACTACACTGTCCTGTGTGTACCTCTAGCTACACTGTCCTGTGTGCACTTCTAACTACACTGTCCTGTGTGTACCTCTAGCTACACTGTCCTGTGTGTACTTCTAGCTACACTGTCCTGTGTGTACTTCTATCTACACTGTCCTGTGTGTACTTCTAGCTACACTGTCCTGTGTGTACTTCTAACTACACTGTCCTGTGTGTACTTCTAGCTACACTGTCCTGTGTGTACTTCTAACTACACTGTCCTGTGTGTACTTCTAGCTACACTGTCCTGTGTGTACTTCTAACTACACTGTCCTGTGTGTACTTCTAGCTACACTGTCCTGTGTGTACTTCTAGCTACACTGTCCTGTGTGTACTTCTAACTACACTGTCCTGTGTGTACTTCTAGCTATACTGTCCTGTGTGTACTTCTAACTACACTGTCCTGTGTGTACTTCTAACTACACTGTCCTGTGTGTACTTCTATCTACACTGTCCTGTGTGCACTTCTAACTACACTGTCCTGTGTGTACCTCTAGCTACACTGTCCTCTGTGTACTTCTATCTACACTGTCCTGTGTGCACTTCTAACTACACTGTCCTGTGTGTACTTCTAGCTACACTGTCCTGTGTGCACTTCTAGCTACACTGTCCTGTGTGCACTTCTATAACTACACTGTCCTGTGTGCACTTCTAACTACACTGTCCTGTGTGTACTTCTAACTACACTGTCCTGTGTGTACTTCTATCTACACTGTCCTGTGTGTACTTCTAGCTACACTGTCCTGTGTGTACTTCTAGCTACACTGTCCTGTGTGCACTTCTAACTACACTGTCCTGTGTGTACCTCTAGCTACACTGTCCTGTGTGTACTTCTAGCTACACTGTCCTGTGTGCACTTCTAGCTACACTGTCCTGTGTGTACTTCTAACTACACTGTCCTGTGTGTACTTCTATCTACACTGTCCTGTGTGCACTTCTAGCTACACTGTCCTGTGTGCACTTCTAGCTACACTGTCCTGTGTGTACTTCTATCTACACTGTCCTGTGTGCACTTCTATCTACACTGTCCTGTGTGCACTTCTAACTACACTGTCCTGTGTGTACCTCTAGCTACACTGTCCTGTGTGTACTTCTAGCTACACTGTCCTGTGTGCACTTCTAGCTACACTGTCCTGTGTGTACTTCTAACTACACTGTCCTGTGTGTACTTCTATCTACACTGTCCTGTGTGTACTTCTATCTACACTGTCCTGTGTGTACTTCTAGCTACACTGTCCTGTGTGTACTTCTAACTACACTGTCCTGTGTGCACTTCTAACTACACTGTCCTGTGTGTACTTCTAGCTACACTGTCCTGTGTGCACTTCTAACTACACTGTCCTGTGTGCACTTCTAACTACACTGTCCTGTGTGTACTTCTAGCTACACTGTCCTGTGTGTACTTCTAGCTACACTGTCCTGTGTGCACTTCTAGCTACACTGTCCTGTGTGCACTTCTAACTACACTGTCCTGTGTGCACTTCTAGCTACACTGTCCTGTGTGTACTTCTAGCTACACTGTCCTGTGTGTACTTCTAACTACACTGTCCTGTGTGCACTTCTAGCTACACTGTCCTGTGCGTACTTCTAGCTACACTGTCCTGTGTGCACTTCTAACTACACTGTCCTGTGCGCACTTCTAGCTACACTGTCCTGTGTGCACTTCTAACTACACTGTCCTGTGCGCACTTCTAGCTACACTGTCCTGTGTGCACCTCTAGCTACACTGTCCTGTGTGTACTTCTAGCTACACTGTCCTGTGTGTACTTCTAGCTACACTGTCCTGTGTGCACGTCTATCTACACTGTCCTGTGTGTACTTCTAGCTACACTGTCCTGTGTGCACTTCTAGCTACACTGTCCTGTGTGCACTTCTAGCTACACTGTCCTGTGTGCACCTCTAGCTACACTGTCCTGTGTGAACTATACAATTCTCTGGCTACACTGTCCTCTGTGCACTGCACACTTAATTAAAAACAAACCACTTCTGTTAACAAAGCATCAATTAGACAAAATATAAAATAGACAGCCTTATCAATACAACGTTTACCAATACAACAAATGGTATCAGTATAACAATAATACAACAATGGCTAACAATACAACAATACATTGTATACTCCTATAAAGGGTTTGTAATACTAGAGAGATTGTTAAAATAAAACATATCCTCAGTGTTACAATGATTACCATACAATAAGGACTAATGGAAGGACATTTCTCTGACGTTATAAACCCCGTCTCGTAGATGTCGTTGTTCTATGGAGATATTTGTTTCATCAACAAAAGATCCATCAGCCGTTTGTAAGTTATTTATTTCCCCAACATTTCGTGAATTAACTTCTTTATTCCCCTGAGGAAGGTCACAGAGTGAGGACGAAGGTTGCGTGTATCTATTGTTTGAAAAAAACTCCCAACTAGAAAGAGATAATTTTCTTCGATTAATTATTTTCAAATGTGTAGTTAGGTCAAAAGTCCAGGAAGTACTGTAGCCCCCTATTTGAATATAACCAATCCCACTAGAAGAAACCCAGTTTTGAAGCACGTCAGCAGGACTAACCATCTGTTGTATGGGGGGATTCAACTGGATTACTGGAAGTTACAACTTCTTGTACATTTTTCTACATGTTACAATAGGGCCAGATAGCATTCTAAGAAAAGACCAAAGCTAGCGCTGTCGAGTCTTGTAAAATATTTCTACTTATGCAACTTGCTACATGTATATAAAATGAAATATTTTAAAAGCACGAATGTTTCTTTTATATACAATAATAACTTCTACTGTCCTTACTGCAATGAAAAAATATATTGGGAGGGCTTGGCTCATCAGTGGTGAACCCTTAATCCAACAGACCGCTTCTCAGAGCTCTAATTACTGTATTGGATCATTCTGCTTATATACGCAGCACTGAAGGATGGAATCTCAGAAATGGTTTTCAAGAAAACTATTGACATACGCTTATAGGACAGTAGAATTACTTTCAAATATTTGCATCGAGCAATTATATTCCGCAAACTATAAAGACAAATCCAGTTAGGCATAAATTAACACAAAGCTATAATTACTACATTTATATATAAATATCATTTCTCTTTCTTCTCTGATTTATTGTATTACACCTGTTGAAGGAGGTTATTGTCCGAAAGCTCGCCAAGCTTGTATCTCTTCAATAACTCGTGGCTTTTCGTTATTTTATCCTCTCTTGGATACCTATATATATATATATGACATAATAAAAATATGATTTTTATTATTCATTAATATAATTATATTTTAAATAATCATAGAACCAAACACAGAGTTGATTTTTAAAATCCTCAACAAAAGGAGTACAACCCAAGATGTTTTTTGTTTATACTTAGATATATCATTATTAAATTGAATGTATGCAAACTGTTTGTTCTTAAAATATAATCATTAAAATAAATACAATTTTGGAAATAAAAGTTATCATTCACTTCAATCCACGACTGCATGAATGAATTGGTAACGTACCTAAAATACATCTTTTTTTATGACATATACCTATCTCTATTTGAGATTTTGTGAAAAATTCGATGATTTATTGAATATAGAACAAATGTTTTATATATAAAAAAGGAGGATTGGGTTATTGGCTCGAAACAAAACAAACCAGTAAAAAATTAAATTACATATAAATATTTTTAAAATTAAAATGGCATATATTGGATCAAAATATTATTTATTATTTTTTTTATCCAATATATACCTTTTTAATAAAGATTTATTTATGGATTTCTCTATTTCAAACAAATATATAAATATTGCCACGTGGAAAATTAGGGAAGACCAACTTCGGGATAAGACAGCAATTTATTTAAGACAAGAACAAACTATGAAGGATAAACAAAAGATAAGCAAAGAGGGAAGTTTACAGAGTAGTAAAATATAAATATCAAAAATGATACTCTGTTAATAAAATATTAAATACTTTGCGACAATATATATGTGCATATACATAATATATGCATATTGTTGCGCCAAGTTGCAGGGTGACCGACCTTGCTTTCATTCTCCTTGACGTGTTTCCCGAGTGGATGATTAAAGCAAGTGAAAAGTAAATGACATTTAAAAGTTATTGTGTTTGTTTATTTGTTATCTTCCTCGTAGTTGGTAATCTCACCGTATCTTTTCTCTCTCCAAATAAACAATCAAGTTATATTATGAAGCATTAGCGCGCCATCCGTTATCAAAATTCGAAACTATTTTAGACACGTATGATTCTTTGTAGAAATTGTTTATTTTTAAAAAGAATCGTACGCGTCTATAATAGTTTCTAGTTTTGAATCAAGATATATGTACAATAACAATGTTACAAAAAGGGGAGAACCTCCCCAAGACTTGTTAACTGCCTCAAAGTGGCGGACCCAGGACGGTACAGTATGTCTGAGAACTCCTGGTACCCAAGACACTATGTCCAGCTAACATTCCTACCTACATCACATGTCCCATCAACAGGAAACATCTAAATACTCCATTCTGCTCCTTAGATAAACGCCATCACAAAAGGAATGATAGTACAGTACATAATCTGTTAATATCAAGTTTAACTAAATTTAAAATATCAGAGATTATTTCGAATAAATGGAGGAGACACATCAAAATGTATGCAACAATATACATACTTGCATATTGTTTACATTTGCATAGGTGTGAACAAGTTTTACAACACCTTTAGACATTTTCTTCTCTTCCTTAAAAAAGAAAAAAGAACAAAAAAAGTGGATTTTACACTAGTTCAATTTATTTGTGAAAGTTTTAAACCTCCGGGTAATCCATTCTGTGGACGGGGGTTGAATCTGGTTGAGTTAGTGGAAGATAAAAAGCGCAGCCGAACACGTCTCTCGCATCAGACGACGCTAATCCTTTTAGTGGCGCGTCGTTTGTCCCACTTTAGCTGCCGCGCATGCGCCGCTCGGCTTTTGATTCCTATCTTCTGGCCACAAAACTTTGATGGAATTTGCTGCTTCCTTATGTTTATTTAGTTAGCAGACGATATGGATTTTCCCGGGTATCAGCCAGGTTTATCTCAGCATAACCTGTTTTAAATATTTCAATTTAAAAAAAAGTTAAAAATAGCAACCAATCAAAATGTATTATTATCCCTTCACATGTGCTGCCCCTAGTGGCAAAAAGTAAAACTACAAAATATGACACTAACAATGTTACAAACTTTTGAACTCTGACGTCACTACGTATTTGCATATGTGCAGGCTGACTTTGAATTATCGCCAAGATGTACCGAAAGTTGTTTTTTAAAACCCACGAAGTTACACACATTTTAAAAATGTATCTTCAGCACGCGTCATTAGCAAATACAGTTTCAGTTTAAAAAGTCCTTGTTGCACATACTTATGCAACTCGATATCTATTGATGCATATTTACCATATTTGAACATAGGACCATGGTAGATAGAGAATTGGTTATAAGCCAATAACACGCCATCTCTATATAACAAATGGAATCAATAAAGTAGGAATGTTGGTTTTATCTATAGAACAAATTCTCTTCTACTGTCCTTACTGCGATGTAAAATATTGGGAGGGCTTGGCTCATCGGTAGTGAACCCTCTCAGCGGTTTCGCCAATTTATTTACCAGGCCGCTTTATAGAGCTCTAATACTGTATTGGACAATTCTTCTTAATAGAGCTCTAAAAGGCGGTAGATTAAATTGGCAAAATCGCTGAGAGGGTTCACTACTGATAAGCCAAGCCCCCCCCCCCCCAATATGTTTCATCGCAGTAAGGGGCTGACGTCTAGGGCCAGGTTTACACTGAAGACGTCGACGCCCGAAAGAATATCGGCGACCAATCCCAGCAAATCGGGTTAATAAATCTCGCGATGTCTTCAGCCAGCGGAATGAGGCGGCCATCAGATGGGTTTGTCTTCATTTGTCTGGCAGGAATCTTCTTCCACCTCTTTCTTCGTACATCTTTGAGGCCTGTAGACTGCCTGCTCTACGCTGACGAGGACCAACAGCTCGGAACGCGTTCGTGCTAGGCTTTTCTATATTTATCAAGAAAATGTGTTGTCCAAATATCTTGTAACAAGTTAAATCAACGTTTAATTGAATTTTGTCCCACTAGATGGCGCTCTGCCATCTAGAATGGTCATGTGAGAGGTCAGGATATGTTCTATATTTGTGTGGAGCGGCGATGGGACGGGAAGGTTGGGAGAGAGAACCACCCCGAGAGTCAATTCCAGAATCGGAGAAGAAATCCCGTCGATTAAGTGGAGGCTGATTGATGAAAGGTTTAGGGTAATGGTATGCAAATTGAACCGGGCGATGTCCCGACCATTTGTCCGTTCTCTGCTCCGAAAGAATAAATCTTCAGAAATAATTAATTTATTTATTTTGTGTCTGGCACCGCTGGTTTACCTCCTTGTCGGGATTAACGGAAGGGAATTGGTGTGAGGGCTATATACTGGTGTGAATGTTACCAAGGTGAATCTGAAAGTTTTGTGGGAGATCGTCTGCGATGAATTGAGGCGCGAATTGGCGGATTTCCCCCTGGAATATCGCTACTGGAGCTTCAGTCAGCACGAAGGTGTGTTAGAGGCGTTGGTGGAATCTCTGAGAGGGTTCAGTGATCACAGTTATATTCCAACTCTGCCGAACTCTATAACATGTCATCCCTGGCGGTCAAATATTAATTATTGTTGTATTGTGCTGTAAAAAACAATATCATACGCAATATATATATATATATAAATATTGCGGAAGTGTATACCGAGAGAATATCCAAATTAGCCTGTTATCGTATTAATTTGCATAATTCGATGTTGAAACCACGACAGGGATTCGATCCCGATCTATAACTTGCTATGGTGTCATGATAGGTCAAATGTTGTGGAAACATATGGGAAACAACCAAACTTTCATTCTTTATTTATATGGATTAAAAGATTAGGTCAAATCCCCTTTGTGAAGGCTTAGAGAAAATTCATTCTAGAAAACTTAAATGCAAACGAGGGATTAACAGAAATTATATGAAATGAGCCATTTTACACTATAGCGTTTTTGGCAATAACAAAATTGTTATAATTAATTGACTTGAGATCTTCTTCTTTCCTTCCTTGTTTCTTTCTTTATTTCTGGCAATTTACTTTTCTTCTTTGTGGTCATTTCTTTATTTCAACACATAAAACGCGATAACCCCGATAGGGATGATTGGGTCAATTTACAATTTTTAGACAAACAGTTATTAACTCCAATTTTTTGGTCGTTGAGGTACAGCTTGCACCACGCTGATGAGGGCCAACAGCCCGAAACGCGTCCGTGGTTAGCTTTTCTTGATTAATCAAGAATGGGTATTTGGCCAATTCTGGAATAATTAAAAATCAACGAGAATAGTTAAAATTTATTCTGATAGATGGCGCAAGCCATCAGTAACTTTCAGTTGCACGATAAGGAGATGTCTTTTTCATAAGTTATGAATTCATTATGCAAGAAAAAGAATAATAAAAAAGAAATGATAAGATAGATTAGGAACTTGATCCTTTCAGGTCAGAGACAGATAATCATAAATATATTTACAAAATGACTAAATCTCTGACGATTCTCTCTGCTATTTACAAATTGATCTACAACATTATTTACTGTCTGTTGTCTAGCGCTAAAGAAAAGTGGACATTCCAACAGTAGGTGTCCTGGGTTTCCTTGTCACAGTGACAGCTTGAGACCTCAATAGCTCCAATTGTGGACAAAAATCCTCTAAAATTTTCATAGTTTGTTGTGAATTGGGTTTTGAAAAGTTATAACGGAATAATGATGGAATTACAAATGGGAAAAAGCTTTGAAATGTTTCATTTATTTAAAAAAAAAAAAACAATTAATCCTTATACATAGTACAATTACATACGTACTCTATTAATTAACTAATTTACACAATTTACTAATTTACATACTCAACTAATACATACTCTCTCTTCTCACTAGATCATTGGAATATCTTTGTTGACATCTTCTGGTGGATAAAAACTGCCTTCAGGATGCCAACATTGATGGGATCTTCTGATTGGCTAGTTCGTTGATTGGGTCGTTAGCTGTTCGATTGTTTTATATGGGAGATAGGAAGATAGACATCTTGTTGTTTCCCGATGGCCGGCTCAAACCTTTTGTACATTATGTAAATAAGTATTTCATTTTTTTTTATTCTTGCGCCTTAAGCCAGGCAGTACTTTTATCAAATTATGTTTTATATATATTCCTTTAACTTAATTAAAGCTATTACTAATCAATTACAATTATATATCATTATAGTTTCAAGATTGTAACCACGACTGCATTACCATAGCATAATCCTCAAGATAATTCAAAGATCATCAGAAAATCTCATGTTGATCCTTTTGTGACTAAAGGTTCTTAGAATTATTGCGAAAGAAGAAATACAATTTATCAATCAGGAGAATTGTATTAAGTTACTTTATTTAAGGCAACAAGACAATCTCACTATTACCTATACAAGAAGAAAAAAACAAGCCAGGGAGAAGAGATTCTTTTATAAGAGGATGATGGTACAAGTTTTCTGGCAAGATGTCCTTCTAGGGGCAGAGAACGACACGAGTGGCCAGGGTTTATATATATATGATTTTTATTATTCATAAAATAATTAAAATTCTATAATCGCAGAATTAAATTTTAAAATGAAAAGGAATCCTTAACAAAAGGAATATAACCTAATTTGCTTTTTTTGTAAATAGATAATAACATTGTTAGTTGTAGGTATGCAAAAACTGTTTGCTTTAAAAAATAATCAAAAAATAAATACAATTTTGGGACAAAAGTTATCATTCATTTTTACCATCCACGACTGCATGAATTGGTAACGTAACTAGAATACGTTTTATTTATGACATATATATATAATATATACGATAATACAATATATATACAATATATATATCGTAATTAAACAATGTGATATGTAAGTAATAAAGTATGACGTCTTTTCTAGTCGTCTCAAAGTGACACCAGCTTGCCACCGGACACCCGGAGGATCCAGAGAGGGACAAAGAAGGGGCGTTGGTCCGGATGTTGACAGTTAGTTAGGTTACAGTGGATATTTTCGGACAGGGCCCGCTGAGTGCTAGGTCTCACGGCGGCCCTCGTGGCCGCCGTTTTGGTTCTTCCATGCCTCCGCGGCTTCATGCAGGACGCCGAGCTTTCCTCAGTTAATCCTCAACTTTCCCCTGGTCCTGGTGCCACGTGAGACGTACTAGGAGAGCGTCTTTTGATCCCAAACTTTGTCCTAACTGTCCCGTGCGGACTTCCCACTCTGCACGCCTTGCTACTCAACCCCGACTGCTTCCAACTCACTTGTTGGCTTACCCGGGTTTACGACATATATATATTGTAACAAAGTATTTATTATTTTATTAACAGAGTATCATTTTTTATGTTTATATTTTACTACTCTGTAAACTTCCCTCATTGCTTATCTTTTGTTTATCCTTCATAGTTTGTTCTTGTCTTAAATAAATTGCTGTGTGATACTGGAGTTTGTCTTTTCTAAATGTCCACGTGGCAATATGTTTACTTCTTCATGATATATCTTGTACGGTCGTTCTCTCTTCTTCTTCTTTCTTATCTCCACTCAATCATATTAAGGTATCAAGCTTGTAAAGCTTGTTGATGGTGTCTGCCGGGGAAGATTAGAGTTCATCAATGGATGAGTCAATACAGTCAATAATGTCTTCTTCTTCTTCTTTCTTATCTCCACTCAATCATATTAAGGTATCAAGCTTGTAAAGCTTGTTGATGGTGTCTGCCGGGGAAGATTAGAGTTCATCAATGGATGAGTCAATACAGTCAATAATGTCTTCTTCTTCTTCTTTCTTATCTCCACTCAATCATATTAAGGTATCAAGCTTGTAAAGCTTGTTGATGGTGTCTGCCGGGGAAGAGTAGAGTTCATCCATGGATGATTCAATACAGTCAATAATGTCTTCTTCTTCTTCTTTCTTATCTCCACTCAATCATATTAAGGTATCAAGCTTGTAAAGCTTGTTGATGGTGTCTGCCGGGGAAGAGTGGAGCTCATCAATGGATGATTCACTACAGTCAATAATGTCTTCTTCTTCTTCTTTCTTATCTCCACTCAATCATATTAAGGTATCAAGCTTGTAAAGCTTGTTGATGGTGTCTGCCGGGGAAGAGTGGAGCTCATCAATGGATGAGTCAATAGTCAATAATTAGTAATATGGACATTCTCTTGTATAAAGAAGCTCTTCCCCCCGACCTGTGTTTGTTCTTCTCTAAGTTCTTTGTTTGTTTGAAATGGCTTGTAGATTGGATAACAAGGTCATATAGCATGCTGGAGAGATGTGAGAAATATAAATTAGTAAATTAAATTTAATTGCCATCTATCGTTTAAATTTTACACAAATAAATTTACTGGCAATGTGTTTCTTTTAAATATCATTAAATATTATCTCTACAGAGATGTAGATAATATTTGCTGATATTTAAAAAAACGCATTGCCATCTGTAGAGATAATATTTGATGATATTTAAAAGAAACGCATTGCCATCTGTAGAGATAATATTTGATGATATTTAAAAGAAACACATTGCCATCTGTAGAGATAATATTTGATGATATTTAAAAGAAACGCATTGCCATCTGTAGAGAAAATATTTGATGATATTTAAAAGAAACGCATTGCCATCTGTAGAGATAATATTTGATGATATTTAAAAGAAACGCATTGCCATCTGTAGAGATAATATTTGATGATATTTAAAAGAAACGCATTGCCATCTGTAGAGATATTATTTGATGATATTTAAAAGAAACGCATTGCCATCTGTAGAGATAATATTTGATGATATTTAAAAGAAACGCATTGCCATCTGTAGAGATAATATTTGATGATATTTAAAAGAAACGCATTGCCATCTGTAGAGATAATATTTGATGATATTTAAAAAAAAACGCATTGCCATCTGTAGAGATAATATTTGATGATATTTAAAAAAAACGCATTGCCATCTGTAGAGATAATATTTGATGATATTTAAAAAAAACGCATTGCCATCTGTAGAGATAATATTTAATGATATTTAAAAGAAACGCATTGCCATCTGTAGAGATAATATTTAATGATATTTAAAAGAAACGCATTGCCATCTGTAGAGATAATATTTGATGATATTTAAAAGAAACGCATTGCCATCTGTAGAGATAATATTTGATGATATTTAAAAGAGACGCATTGCCATCTGTAGAGATAATATTTGATGATATTTAAAAGAAACGCATTGCCATCTGTAGAGATAATATTTAATGATATTTAAAAAAACGCATTACCAGTGAATTTATTTGTGTAAAAATATAAAATTTTGTTTACTTCTCTAGATGATTCAGTATTAACTCCATTTTGATTGAAGAATCCACAATTGCTGAAACACAATCTCGATAAAACCTATTTGTTTCTTTATCTGTTTAAATTACTGTTGTATGTTTCCCCATCCATGGTATGCCATGGTATCGAGCCTTCATCATTTGGTCTGAATTTGTCAAAGCTGGTGTTGTGGCGTATTCTTTATCATCAATAGTAAAGTTTTTTTTTTTTGTAAATATTAATTCTTCTTTAAATTTAGACGAAAAGACGAAATAAAGAAGAAGAGTTTCTTTTATTATAAATAAATCTAAGCAAGCTTTCGGGCAAAAAACCCTTCTACAGGCGTGTTATATTTAGAGAAATATTAAGAATTAATATATAAGATTTTTTTTTTATTATGCTTGGAGTTTGAAACTATAGGGGAATATGCCAAAGCATAATTTAAAAAAAATTCTTATATATTAATTCTTAATATTTCTCTAAATATAACACGCCTGTAGAAGGGTTTTTTGCCCGAAAGCTTGCTTAGATTTATTTATAATAAAAGAAACTCTTCTTCTTTATTTCGTCTTTTCGTCTAAATATTTCCAAGAAGAATATTATAATAATCTTCTTTAAATTATTATATAATATGAAAAATAGCCTAGCTGAGAAAGCTTTAAACTTTAGAACCTGAAGTCCCTGGTTGGAACACGCTTTTCGCTATCTTTTTATATTCTCTAATTATTTTTGTGATCTCTTCCTCATTTTGTAAATATTGACTGAGGACAACTCAGTTATTGACAAATTTGTGTCAATTGTCAATAGTATGGAACGCTTCACGATTTTGCGTGTCATCCTTGCGCAGGGGCCATGCTAATCTTCTCTGTATCGTTCCAATTTTAGTATATGTACCGCCGAACAAGTGTACAATTGTCAATAGTAAAGGTTTCACTAGGGTGATGTACTTCGTTTTGATGCACATATCACCACTCAACAATACACAATATCATACTCCCGTAACTTTATGTTATATACACGTATGTGAACAAAACAGTACAATGTGGTATTGTACTGGGATAAGATGCATAAATTATGAAAAATACATCTCCTTATCGTGCAACTGAAACTTGCTGATGGCTTGCGCCATCTATTAAAAATCAACGAGAATAGTTGATATTTATTCCGATTGATGGCGCAAGCCATCAGCAATTTTTAGTTGCACGATAAGGAGATGCCTTTTTCATAATATACACGTATATATATCACAAGGTTTATATTTTTGTGAAACAAGTTCGAATCCCGATGGAGTAAAATTTCCCACGTGGGGCAAACAGATCGATCAATATTCCCTGGAGTGGGTCTATCGGCTGACTCGATCCATCAAACTAAGCCTACAGGATGACTGGGTCAGTCCGCGGAGAAGCGGTTATCGCTAGAAAAATCAACTAAGTGATGATTTCGATATATTCCAATGAGTATCATTTTAAAACACACACAAAGCTTTATTAAGACCATCGGAACTCCGCCTTTACCGGTCCCAAACCCGGATGAAAAAGAAGGAGGGGGAGCAGTAACAAGCTCACTAAAAAACCTGGGCTCAGCTGGCCCGGCTGATAGTACCCTGTAAAGGCTCCTAATCCAAGGATACAGGATGAGAAGTGTTTGTACTCCATGTTAGGAGCGGCTGCACATGGCGTCTTTTCCTCATGTCAGAGGCGGCCATTTCTTTTGGAGCTAAGTCGGTCTGCCATTGAGTAGTGCTCCCAGTCTTAATGACAAAGGCATTCTACTTCAGCCAGTCATGATGGTTCTCTTCAAAATTGATACTCTAATATGATTGAGTGGAGATAAGAAAAAAGAAGAAGACCATCGGTCTTATACAGATTCACCACAGGAAGAAATAATAGATGGAGCTCCTATACTCCAGGCAGCGCAGCACCAAACAACAGCCTCCAGGTCCGACACATGTCCCATTGCCACACGTTCCTTTGTGTATACGTCATGGTTAGCGAATTACTGAACAGGCTAGTGTGGATTCAGCCGCGTTCTAGTCTTCACTTTCCTCATCCAAATGGACCATGGCATTCGGCGATTCTATTTAATTTTAAAACCACTTATTTCATGTCTCTAGCTTTCAAACACCAAAGCCCTTCTTCAGGATAAACTCTCAAATAAGACTCTATCCCTATTGGTGATTTATTTTAGAGTGTTTCTACTGTAGAAGGACTTTGTGCCCAAACGAACACTCTAGAGCAGTGATTCTCAACCTTTTTTTTGTTGCGGCATTATTTTAAAGATTTGAAAATTTGG
>CP092869.1:103342993-103367460 GCA_030710605.1 Cordylochernes scorpioides | reverse complement strand
TTGCACGATAAGCAGATGTCTTTTTTATAATTTATGCACCTTATCCCAGTACATTGTACTGAGTACAAATCACATTGTACTGTTTTGTTCAAATACGTGTATATATATATACAACATAAAGTTACGGGAGTATGATATTGTGTATTCTTATATATATAAAAATGAATGTATGTGTGTGTCTGTCTGTCCTTTATGCCTGACCAAACCACTCATTGGAACGCCATGAAACTTTGGGAAGTTATTTAGTATAGTACTGGGAAGGTTTCTAGGAAATAAAATTTTTGAAATAACTTTTCGCTTTAAAATAATCAAGATAAATATTCTAATTTATCTGTTATAATTCAACAATCTGCTCTAAATATTATCATGATGATACGATGATTTTGTAATGTAGAAAATTAGGAAAGACAAAATTCAGGATGACACGGCAATTTATTTGAGACAAGAATAATGATACAATTCCAAGGCAAGATACTATTCCTTTAACTTACAATTACCGAGGGAACCAATTAATATTGATTTTATTCAACTTATCGAGTATTTTTCAAGGGATCGGGAAAAAATGTTCACTTTATTGAGAGATTCGTTAGACAAACCTTTACTCGGGTAAAACCCGGGCGAAGCCGGGTACGTCCATACAAGAATAATGATACAATTCCAAGGCAAGATACTATTCCTTTAACTTCCAATTACCGAGGGAACCAATTAATATTGATTTTATTCAACTTATCGAGTATTTTTCAAGGGACCGGGAAAAAATGTTCACTTTATCGAGAGATTCGTTAGACAAACCTTTACTCGGGTAAAACCCGGGCGAAGCCGGGTACGTCCGCTAGTTATGTATAAAAGAAACATTCATGCTTTTAAATCCTTTCATTTTATATTGTGTATTGTTGAGTGATGATTGTGCATCAAAACAAAGTACATCACCCCAGTGAAAACTTTACTATTGACAATTTGTCAATAACATTGTTGTCCTCAGTCAATAACTTTACAAAATGAGAAAGGGATCACAAAAATAATTAGAGAAAATAAAAAGATAGCGAAAAGTGAACCACGGACATCAGGTTCTAAAGTCTAAAGCTTTCGCAGCTAGGCTATTTTGCCTAATTATATAATAATTTAAAGAAGAATTTATATTTACAAAAATTAAAAAAATACTTTTACTATTGATGATAAAGAATACGCCACAACACCAGCTTTGACAAATTCAGACAAAATGATGAAGGCTCGATACCATGGCATAACATGGATGGGGAAACATACAACAGTAATTTAAACAGATAAAGAAACAAATAAGTTTTATCGAGATTGTGTTTCAGCAATTGTGGATTCTTCAATCAAAATGGAGTTAATACTGAATCATCTAGAGAAGTAAACAAAATTTTATATTTTTACACAAATAAATTCACTGGCAATGCGTTTCTTTTAAATATCATCAAATATTATCTCTACAGATGGCAATGCGTTTCTTTTAAATATCATTAAATATTATCTCTACAGATGGCAATGCGTTTCTTTTAAATATCATCAAATATTATCTCTACAGATGGCAATGCGTTTCTTTTAAATATCATTAAATATTATCTCTACAGAGATGTAGAGATAATATTTGATGATATTTAAAAGAAACGCATTGCCAGTAAATTTATTTGTGTAAAATTTTAACGATAGATGGCAATTAAATATAATTTAAAAATTTATATATCTCACATCTCTCCAGCATGCTATATGACGTTGTTATCCAATCCACAAGCCATTTCAAACAAACAAAGAACTTTGAGAAGAACAAACACAGATCGGGGAGAAGCGATTCTTTATACAAGAGAACAACCCCAAAACACATTATTGACTGTTGACTCATCCATTGATGAGCTCTACTCTTCCCCGGCAGACACCATCAACAAACTCTACAAGCTTGATACCTTAGTGTGATTGAGTGGAGATAAGAAAGAAGAAGAAGACATTATTGACTGTATTGACTCATGATGAGCTCCACTCTTCCCCGGCAGACACCATCAACAAACTCTACAAGCTTGATACCTTAGTGTGATTGAGTGGAGATAAGAAAGAAGAAGAAGACATTATTGACTGTATTGACTCATCCATTGATGAGCTCTACTCTTCCCCGGCAGACACCATCAACAAGTTTTACAAGCTTGATACCTTAGTGTGATTGAGTGGAGATAAGAAAGAAAAAGAAGACATTATTGACTGTATTGACTCATCCATTGATGAGCTCTACTCTTCCCCGGCAGACACCATCAACAACCTTTACAAGTTTGATACCTTAGTGTGATTGAGTGGAGATAAGAAAGAAGAAGACATTATTGACTGTATTGACTCATCCATTGATGAGCTCTACTCTTCCCCGGCAGACACCATCAACAAGCTTTACGGGCTTGATACCTTAGTGTGATTGAGTGGAGATAAGAAAGAAGAAGAGAGAACGACCGTACAAGATATATAATGAAGAAGTAAACATATTGCCACGTGGAAATTTAGAAAAGACAAACTCCAGTATCACACAGCAATTTATTTAAGACAAGAACAAACTATGAAGGATAAACAAAAGATAAGCAATGAGGGAAGTTTACAGAGTAGTAAAATATAAACATAAAAAATGATATTCTGTTAATAAAATAATAAATACTTTGTTACAATATATATATGTCGTAAACCCGGGTAAGCCAACAAGTGAGTTGGAAACAGTCGGGGTTGAGTGGCAAGGCGTGCAGAGTGGGAAGTCCGCACGGGACAGTAAGGACAAAGTTTGGGATCAAAAGACGCTCTCCTAGTACGTCTCACGTCTACCAGGACCAGGGGAAGTTGAGGATTAACTGAGGAAAACTCGGCATCCTGCATGAAGCCGCGGAGGCAGGGAGGAACCAAAACGGCGGCCACGAGGGCCGCCGTGAGACCTAGCACTCAGAGGGCCCTGTCCGAAAATATCCACTGTAACCTAACTAACTGTCAACATCCGGACCAACCCTCCTTCTTTGTCCCTCTCTGGATCCCCCGGGTGTCCAGTGGCAAGCTGGTGTCACTTTGAAACGACTAGAAAAGACGTCATACTTTATTACTTACATATCACATTGTTTAAATTACGATATATATATTGTATATATAAACCATGGCCACTCATGCTATTCTCTACCCCTAGAAGGACATCTTGTCTGAACTTGTACCATCGTCCACTTATAAAATAATCTCTTCTCCCTGATTGGTGTTTGTTCTTGTCTTGTGAATAGTGAGATTGTCTTGTTGTCTTAAATAAAGAAACTTAATTCTCCTGATTGATAAATTGTATTTATTCTTTCACAATAATTCTAAGAACCTTTAGTCACAAAAGGATCAACATGAGATTTTCTGATTATCTTTGAATTATCTTTAAGATTAAGCCATGGTAATGCAGTCGTGGTTACAATCTTGAACCTATAATAATATAAAATAGTTTTGATCAGTAATTGCTTTAATTGGGTTTAAGGAATATATAAAAAAACATAATTTGATAAAAGTGCTGCCTGGCTTAAGACGTAAGAATAAAAAAAAATGAAAAACTTATTTACATAATGTACAAAAGGTTTGAGCCGGCCATCGGGAAACAACAAGATGTCTACCTTCCTATCTCTCATATAAAACAATCGAACAGCTAACGACCCAATCAACGAACTAGCCAATCAGAAGATCCCATCGATGTTGGCATCCTGAAGACATGTTTTATCCACCAGAAGATGGCAACAAAGATATTCCAATGATCTAAAGAGAAGGGAGAGTATGTATTAGTTGAGTATGTAAATTAGTAAATTGTGTAAATTAGTTAATTAGTAGAGTTTGTAGTTCTGCTATGTATAAGGATTAATTGTTTTTTTAAACAAATGAAATATTTCGAAGCTTTTTCCCATTTGTAATTCCATCATTTTTCCGTTCTAACTTTTACAAAACCTAATTCACAACAAACTATGAAAATTTAGAGGATTTTTGTCCACAATTGGAGCTGTTGAGGACTGTTACTGTGACAAGGAAACCCAGGATACCTACTGCTGGAATGTCCGCTCTTCTTTAGCACACACAAGATAACAGACAGTTACTAATGTTGTAGATCTATATCAATTTGTAAATATCAGAGAGAATTATCATAGATTTAACCATTTTTGTGAATATATTTATGATTATCTGTCTCTGACCTGAAGAGGATCAAGTTTCTAATCTATCTTATTATTTCTTTTTTTTATTATTCTTTTTCTTGCATATTGAATTTATAACTGTTTGTCTAAAAATTGTAAATTGACGCAATTATCCCTTGCGGGGTTATCGCGTTTTATGTGTAGAAATAAAGAAATGACCACAACGAAGAAAAGTAAATTGCCAGAGAGAAAGAAAGAGAGAGAGAGGAAGAAGAAGATCTCAAGTCAATTAATTATAACAATTTTGTTATTTCCAAAAAACGCTATCGCGTAAAATAGCTTATTCCATATAATTTCTGCTAATCCCTCGTTTGCATTTAAGTTTTCTAGAATGAATTTTCTCTAAGCCTTCACAAAGGGGGATTTGACCTAATCTTATAAACCATATAAATGAAGAAATAAAAGTTCGGATGTGTGGTCTTTGTTTCCCATATGTTTCCACAATATTTGACCTATACGGATGTTGACATCATAGCAAGTTATAGATCGGGATGGAGTTCCTGTCGTGGTTTCAACATTGAATCATGCAAATTAATACGATAACAGGATAATTTGCATATTCTCTCGGTATACACTTCGCAATATTTGACCGACAGGGATGTAGAGTTAGTTGGAATATCACTGTGAGAGCCGTAAACTAGGAATATGCAAATTTGTCCTCTAACGGACAAATTCCGTTATTCCGTTTGTGTTTTGCATACCCGCTGGGATCATTAGTTCGGGAATAATTTATTACAGGGGAATCAATCCTGGTGGACCTTCTCAATCGGGATCCTCCAATAGCTATTATCTGGTGCCTTGGTCCATTCATTGAGGATTTCCGTGGGGAAGACAATGAATGAGATGGTTCCTCATACCTTCCCCACCCATACCCCGCTGACCTAACAGTAGGTCCCCCATCCACCTTTATAAACAGATCCAAACTACAAGGACAGGAAGTGTTCTCCTCCATATACTGGAATGGAGATATCCCGGAATTATACTGACTTAGCCGCTCTAGTCTGCTACGTGGAGGCAGGTTAGATTTTCCCTTCCTTGGAGTCTGAAACCTCGTTTGATTATTTGCACTCACTGGTGAAGTTGGGCCTTTGCGAGAATCGGGGGCCATTGAAGAAATTCTTTCTTCAGACAAAAAGTACCCACTGAGGGAATCGATCCCGGGTCGTGGCGGTATCGTCCATCAACCAACGTGAACAAATCTAATACAACAGGGTGCAATGATGCTGTAATGATAGCGTATGGATGCAGCATGATAATCATTGAATGGGAGGCCTAGCTCATCAGTGGTGAACCCTCCCAGGGATTCCACCAACCAGACGGCTCTACAATTATACACCTTCGTGCTGAATGAGAGGTCATCTCCAGTAGCGATATTCCAGGAGGAAATCCGCCAATTCGCGCCTTAATTCATCGCAGACGATCTCCCACAATACTGGAATTCCACGAAACTTTCAGGTTCATCTTGGTAACATTCACACCAATATATAGCCCTCACAACAATTCCCATCCGTTAATCCCGACAAGGAGGTGAACCAGCGGTGCCAGACACAAAATAAATAAATTAATTATTTCTGAAGATTTATTCTTTCTCGGAGCAGAGAATGGACAAATGGTCGGGACATCGCCCGGTCCAATTTGCATACCATTACCCTAAACCTTTCATCAATCAGCCTCCACTTAATCGACGGGATTTCTTCTCCGATTCTGGAATTGACTCTCGGGGTGGTTCTCTCTCCCAGCCTTCCCATCGCCGCTTCACGCCCACAAATATAGAACACATCCTGACCTCTCACGTGAGCATTTTAAATGGCAGAGCGCCATCTAGTGGAACAAAATTCAACTAAACGTTGATTTAACTTGTTACAAGATATTTGGACAACCTATTTTCTCGATAAATCAATAAAAGCCAACCACGAACGCGTTTCGAGCTGTTGGCCAACGTCAGCGTGGTGCAGGCTGTCTACAGGTCTCAAAGATGGAAGAAGAAAGAGGTGGAAGAAGATTCCTGCCAGACAAATCAAGACAAACCCATCTGATGGCCGCCTCAGTCCGCTGGCTGAAGACATCGCGAGATTTCTAAAACCGATTTGCTGGGATTGGTCGTCAATGTTCTTTCGGGCGTCTCCAGTGTAAACCTGACCCTGGACCTCAGCTCCTTACTGCGATGAAAAAATATTGGAAGGGCTTGGCTCATCAGTGCTGAACCCTCCCAGCGGTTTCGCCAATTTAATCTACCAGACCACTTTTTAGAGCTCTAATAGGAATAATTGTCCAATGTATTAGAGCTCTATAAAGCGGTCTGGTAAATAAATTGGCGAAACCGCTGAGAGGGTTCACTACTGATGAGCCAAGCCCTCCCAATATTTTACATCGCAGTAAGGACAGTAGAAGAGAATTTGTTCTATAGATAAAAACCAACATTCCTACTTTATTGATTTCATTTGTTATAAAGAGATGGCGTGTTATTGGCTTATAACCAATTCTATCTACAATGTTCAAATGTGGTAAATATGCATCAATAGATATCGAGTTGCATAAGTACGTGCAACAAGCACTTTTCAAACTGAAACTGTATTTGCTAATGGCATGTGCTGAAGATACATTTTCAAAATGTGTGCAGCTTCGTGGGTTTTAAAAAACAACTTTCGGTACAGTTTGGTGATGAATCAAAGTCAGCCTGCACATATGCAAATACGCGGTGACGTCAGAGTGCAAAAGTTTGTAACATTGTTAGTGTCACATTTTGTAGTTTTACTTTTTGCCACTAGGGGCAGCACATGAAGGGATAGTAATACATTTTGATTGGTTGCTATTTTTAACTTTTTTTTTTTTAATTGAAATATTTAAAACAGGTTATGCTGAGATAAACCTGGCTGATACCCGGGAGAAGCCATGTCGTCTGCTAACTAAATAAACATAAGGAAGCAGCAAATTCCATCAAAGTTTTGTGGCCAGAAGATAGGAATCAAAAGCCGAGCGGCGCATGCGCGGCAGCTAAAGTGGGACAAACGACGCGCCACTAAAAGGATTAGCGTCGTCTGATGCGAGAGACGTGTTCGGCTGCGCTTTTTATCTTCCACTAACTCAACCAGATTCAACCCCCGTCCACAGAATGGATTACCCGGAGGTTTAAAACTTTCACAAATAAATTGAACTAGTGTAATCCACTTTTTTGTTCTTTTTTCTTTTTTAAGGAAGAGAAGAAAATGTCTAAAGGTGTTGTGAAACTTGTTCACACCTATGCAAATGTTTACAATATGCAAGTATGTATATTGTTGCATATATTTTGATGCGTCCTTCATTTTTTCGAAATAATCTCTGATATTTTAAATTTAGTTAAACTTAATATTAACAGATTATGTACTGTACTATCATTCCTTTTGTGATGGTGTTTATCTGAGGAATTCAATGGAGCATTTAGACGTTTTCTGTTGATGGGACATGTGATGTAGGAAGGGATGTTAGCTGGACATAGTGTCTTGGGTACCAGGAGTTCTCAGACATACTGTACCGTCCTGGGTCCGCCACTTTGAGGCAGTTAACAGGTCTTGGGGAGGTTCTCCCCTTTTTGTAACATTGTTATTGTACATATATCTTGATTCAAAACTCGAAACTATTATAGACGCGTATGATTCTTTTTAAAAATAAACAATTTCTACAAAAAATCATACGTGTCTATAATAGTTTCGAATTTTGATAACAGATGGCACGCTAATGCTTCATAATAAAACTTGATTGTTTATTTGGAGAAAGAAAAGATACGGTGAGATTACCAACTACGAGGAAGACAACAAATAAACAAACACAATAACTTTAAATGGTAATTTACCTTTTACTTGCTTTAATCATCCACTCGGGAAACATGTAAAGAAGAATGAAAGCAAGGTCGGTCACCATGCAACTTGGTGCAACAATATGCAACTTGGTGCAACAATATGCAAATAATATGCATTTTTCAAACAATAGATAGACACAACCTTCGTCCGCATTTGTGACCTTTCTCAGGGGAATAAAGAAGTTAATTCACGAAATGTTGGGGAAATGAATAACTCACAAACGGCTGATGGATCTTTTGTTGAGGAAAGAAATATTTCCATAGAACTGACATCTACGAGACGGGGTTTATAACGTCAGACGTTTCTACATAGAAATGTCCTTCCATTAGTCCTCATTGTATGGTAATCATTGTAACAACACACTGAGGATATGTTTTATTTTAACGATCTCTCTAGTATTACAAACCCTTTACAGGAGTATACAATGTATTGTTGTATTGTTAGCCACTGTTGTATCATTGTTGTACTGATAACTTTTGTTGTGTTGATAAACGTTGTATAGATAACGCTGTCAATAATCTATTTTGTCTAATTGATGCTTTGTTAACAGAAGAGGTTTTTATTTAAATAAATGGTTGAATATATACAGGTCAGCGCAGTATTTCTACAGTCAAAAATACAAAGTTTTAAGTAGAAACGACATATGGTCAAATTTTATTGTCAGAATTCTTTTTCTATGGCTAGTCTTTTGATGGTATCGTAGGGTCTATCTATTTCTCCTCAGATGTGATATGTCCTGGACAGTATAGAGTGTAGCTAGAGGAATGTATAGTGCACACAGGACAGTGTAGCCAGAGGACAGTGTAGTTAGAGATCAGTGTAGCCAGAGGACAGTGTAGCTAGAGAACAGTGTAGCTAGAGAACAATGTAGCCAGAGGACAGTGTAGCTAGAGAACAGTGTAGCCAGAGGACAGTGTAGCTAGAGAACAGTGTAGCTAGAGAACAATGTAGCTAGAGGAGAGTGTAGCTAGAGGAATGTATAGTGCACACAGGACAGTGTAGCTAGAGGAGAGTGTAGACAGAGGACAGTGTAGTTAGAGAACAGTGTAGCCAGAGGAGAGTGTAGTTAGAGATCAGTGTAGCTAGAGAACAATGTAGCTAGAGGAGAGTGTAGACAGAGGACAGTGTAGCTAGAGAACAGTGTAGCCAGAGAACAGTGCAGCTAGAGGACAGTGTAGCCAGAGAACAGTGCAGCTAGAGGACAGTGTAGCTAGAGAACAGTGTAGCCAGAGGAGAGTGTAGCCAGAGGACAGTGTAGCTAGAGAACAGTGTAGCCAGAGGAGAGTGTAGCCAGAGGACAGTGTAGCTAGAGAACAGTGTAGCCAGAGGACAGTGTAGCTAGAGAACAGTGCAGCTAGAGGACAGTGTAGCCAGAGGACAGTGTAGCTAGAGAACAGTGTAGCCAGAGGACAGTGTAGCTAGAGAACAGTGCAGCTAGAGGACAGTGTAGCCAGAGGACAGTGTAGCTAGAAGTGCACACAGGGCAGTGTAGCTAGAAGTGCACCCAGGACAGTGTAGCTAGAGGAATGCCGAGCGTTCGAAAGGTAATTACTGGCCCAACGTGTGGAAGATAATTTAAATGGACGGATCACAGAGTTGGAAATCAATTGGAATCATTTAGAGGAAAAAGGTTTTTACCTCTCAATCTGGCAACCCGGGATGGCAACTGCGGCCAGGTAGGTGGTTCTGTCTGTCTGCGGGATCTCTCCGGGGAACACTTCCTGGGGGAATGTTTGGACTTTATCTTCATATTTACTCAACAACAGCCATCTTCAGTCTCTTTAGCCTGTTTTGGCCTATGTTTGGGAGAAATTTGTTTATCTCCTCATTATTTTGATATTCCCTATTTATTTGTAAAAAAAAAAAAACATTCGTGAATTTTATTTCTTATGTAAAGATGTCGCGTTTTTTGTCTCTTATAATTAATATCTTTATTCATTGTTTTTTAAGATTAGGCAATACCACGTCATCTATACACAACAAAAACAATTATTTAGCATGTTTTTTTAAATAAAACAAACTTTTTACTGTCTTTACTGTGATGTCAGATATTGGGAAGGCTTGGCTCATCAGTGGTGAACCCTCCCAGCGGTTTCACCAATTTAATCCACCATACCGCTTTTTCACATCAGTATATACAATTAAATTTAAAATATAAACTTGAAAACTTTACATTTTTTTAAAATTGAAATTTTCATAAATTGTAGAAAATAAAGTTATTTTGAGACATACGGAAAGGTTCCCCAGCGGAACTGAGACAATTTAAAGAGAACGTGAACGGAAGTGTCTTGCGTGTGTTTACCGCAGCTATGTGTAAATACGGCCGCAATAGATTTGCTCCCGGGTATGCAAATTGAAATTGATCTCTCGCACATGGGAGAACTCCCAGATTCTCCATTTCCATATTAGGAATTACTGTAAAAGCCAAACGGACCTATTCGATACCAATTTAACACTGTCAGACGATAGCGTGCTCGGCTGACAGCGACCGATCTTCTGCTCGTATATTCCTCGGTCTTCTGCTCCCCTCCAAATTATAGGCCAAACGATGCCGGAAATTGATGGCCCCCGATATATTTATTTCCCCATCATACGATAACGGAGATATTTCTTGGCGTCTGTAATTTTAAAATCTTTTGGTTCGATTTGTTGCTCGCACCACTGAATCTGCTTACATCATTACCGACTTCCACGTTGTTAGATACACACTGCCTTTATTGGAGCCGTAGACTTCTGTGGGTTGGACAAAAGGAAAGACATAGTTACAAAGATGGAATACATGATATAAATAAAGGAGAGAAAATAATAATATTTATATAAATTTTATATTATTCCCTATATAGTAGACGTGGTTCATGAAGGTATAATGTCTGTGAAAAAAGGAACATCAATAAAAATCATGAAGAACAAAGAAGAATGTTTTGACATGAAGAACAAAGGATGATCTTTAATTTTTAAATAACCTTTTGTATTTAGATATATAATCATTTCTTACCTTTATAATGTTGTGCTAAGTATATAAATATATTTTATATCGAAATGCTCCAACTCTTCAATCCAAAATGAACAACAGTTCAGGACATGATAAACATAGTGGGTAGTTAGAGACTTTTATTACACCTTGTATACACAGCATAGCTAAACATGTAGAAAGCAGTTCGACTTTTGCACATACAATTGTGCCAGAGCCCCGTTTGGTTGCTTACACTTACTTAGACTTCAGCAGGAATAGTGAAGCAGTTGTTTACTCAGAAAGAAGAGCTCAGTGCGGGAACCGATCGAGAATCGGCCTATAATCAAATGTTAAATTATGCAATTAATAACAAGCTAATCAAACTATTTTGCATATTTCGGTATCATAACTCCACACACATCTATATCCTGATGTGAAACTTCATCCATGTGAATAAAAAATTGGACAAACACACGCAAAACACAAATTTCTATTGATTTTACATAGATATGCAAATACGATATGTGTATCTATTTGCTATAATGTTATCTATGTGAGTGAGACTAGGGCATCCGACAGAGAGAGTACACACACATGTGACACAATATTCGTCTGCCAAACAATTCCAGGCACAGACGATAAATCCAACCCAAATGGAGCGAGACGAGTTTCAATAAAGGGATGTCAGTGGTGCTAGATTGGATGGCGAATCCATCACCGCTCGCCAATATGGTCCGACAACACACCCTGGCATCTTCTTAGCATACAGCGGACGTTCAAATTTTACTTTCTCTCGTGCAAATAAACTAGATAAGTTTCACACCAAGGAAACATCCCAAACACACTCTCAAACCACAATGAAACACCTGCCTCACATCCATAACACAAATTATCATTATAGAAGGAAAATTTGCCGGGAGGAAATTGATCCATAGAACCATAGGGCGCCTCTCCCGTCAAAATAAACGTCGAAAACCTGACCCCATCTATTGACCTTCGCCTCAACTAGCGGCCTCGGGTCGGTGACAAAGCCACAACACCGTTGGCATCAGGGTTTTGACGTTTATTTTGACGGGAGAGGCGCCCTATGCTTCTATGGACAAATTATCAAGTCTTCCCGACACACATAGAAAGAGATGTCAGACTGCTGCAGTTCAACCATAGAAATGTCTTTGAAAATAGAACAATCCATAAATAAATCTTTAAATAAAAAGGCATTTATTGGATCAAAATATCATTTATTTTACCAATATTTCAGTTGGTTGAACGCCAACCGTTATCAAGGTAACATATTAATGTGTTATAAAGGACTGCGGCGTGTGATTATAAACAATACTTAAAGTTTCACCGCATAAGTTTATTTTCTGTGAAAAATCAATATTTATTTCAAAGAGAAATATTTACTATTTCTAACTTTTTTGAATGAAGTATGAAAGGGTGAAAATATGAAGAGTAATGGCGAACGGGAAAAATAAAAGTGTCCAGGGGCGGGAATCGAACCCACAACCTTCTGCTTACCGGGCAGGTGCCATGTCCACTAGGCTACCCTGGACGTATTTCTCCTTTCGTAAATAATCCTTAAAGTAACTTATAGTACATTATAAAGGACTGCGGCGTGTGATTATAAATTATAAATTCTGTGATTTCACAGAAAAGAAACTTATGCGGTATAACTTTAAGTATTGTTTATATTAATGTGTGTCAACAACAACGTTACGTGGCGCTGAGTTTGTTGTTGACACACATTAAAATGCTACCTTGATAAAGGTTGGCGTTCAGCCAACTGAAATATTGGTAAAATAAATAATATTTTGATCCAATATATGCCTTTATAATCAAAGATTTATAGATATGTCTGTGTCGCCAACTATTTCTGAATCTTATAAATGAAGTCCATTCTGTTGTCCGACCATAAACACAAATGACGGGAAATGTCACCAAGAGATGACGAATGCTGACAATAAATCCTTTATCTTGACCTCCCAGAGTACCACGGTCGGGAGACACATGATTTAAGCAGATCGTATTCCACGTCGTACGTTTGTGTTCCATCAGAACTCAATGGAAGATACTTCAGAAATAAACATTGGATCAATACAAGAAAACATTTGACCTAGGATTTAATATACATAACTTTCCAAAATGATATATTTTTTATTTATATGAAATATAAACACTTCGGCCAGTTAGAGTTTTTTTATTTTTCTCAACGTTTCGACAAGAATATTTTGTCTTCGTCAGGAGAAGTAAATAAAAATAAAGCATTTGGCAAGGCGTTAAAACAATAGTAGAACAATTTTTAACGCCTTGTCAAATGCTTTATCTTTTTATATAAATATGAATGCCGCCGGCCACAGGCAGCCTCTATCTTTACGATGTATTTTTAGTTGTATGTTCGAGTTTGAAATTTTGAAACTATTTTAGACCCTTATGATTCTTTTAAAAATTAAACAATTATCTATTGCCCTTACTGCAATGAAATATTAATGAGAGGGCCTGGCTCATCAGTGGTGAACCCTCCCAGCGGTTTCTCCAGTTTAATCTACCATACCGCTGTAATATTGCATTTTGCTGTTTTCCTTTTATACTGATACTGAAGATGACCTCTTGGAAAAGCTATTTTAAGTGAACTATGGACATAAGCTTTGAGAGGACAGTAGAAATACTTATAATGATAAATATATATATAATGCTTCGAGCAATTTCTCTTCCACAAACATCAAGTATCGGTTAAAAGTAAAACAGCAAAAATGCAATATAACAGAGGTATAGTAGATTAAACTGGCGAAACCACTGGGAGGGTTCACCACTGATGAGTCAGGCCCTTCCATTAATTTATCATTGCATTAAGGGCAGTAGAAAAAAGTTTTATTTCAAAAGGAATCATTCGCGTCTAAAATAGTTTCGATTCCTTTTAACATATGGCGTGATAATACATCATATGTGAGTTTGTAGTTTAAATTTTTCCACACAGAAATAACACAGAATCTCCAGCTACCACCTCCGCCGGTCCCATGCCCAGATGAAAAAGGAGGAGGGGAAGCAGTAATAAGCTTGCTAAAAAACCTGGGCTCAGCTGGCCTGGCTGATAGTACCCTGTAAGGGCTCCAGGGATACAGGATGAGTCTGTACTCCATGTTAGGAGTGGTTGTACCTGGCGTTGGTTCCTCATGTCAGAGGCGGTCATTTATTTTTGAGCTAAGTCAGCCTGCCACTGAGTAGTGCTCCCAGTCTTAATGACAAAGGCATTCTACTTCACCCAGTCATGATGGTTGTCAAGCTCTACAAGCTTGATACCCTGATATGATTGAGTGGAGATAAGAAAGGAGAAGGAAGAGCTACAGTAGGCAATCCATGTTTGACCACCTCCCTGATGGCTATAGAAGAAATTCAGTCCAATACGAAACCTCTATGAGGGTTCACCAGTGATGAGCCATACCCTCCCTCTTTCAATTTTTATTCATTGCAGGATAAGAGCTATACACATGTATAAATAGGCTTTAATTATTTATTTAAAATAAAAGTAGCGCTATAAAAATATATTTCTAATTTTTCAACAAAGAAATTACATTTTACTTTAGTGAACACTCATGGACAACACTCAAGGAAGTTGTACCTTTTACCATGTATATCGGGATAATAACTCTGAAATATATTACAGTGACCTTTATTGAAGACACACATATATACACTCATGGACAAAACTTAAGGAAGTTGTACCTTTTACCATGTATATCGGGATTCAGACAATAACTCTGAAAGATATTAAAGTGACCTTTATTGAAGACACACATATATACACTCATGGACAAAACTTAAGGAAGTTGTACCTTTTAGCATGTATATCAGGATTCAGACAATAACTCTGAAAGATATTACAGTGACCTTTATTGAAGACACACATATAAAAACTCATGGACAAAACTTAAGGAAGTTGTACCTTTTAGCATGTATATCGGGATTCAGACAATAACTCTGAAATATATTACAGTGACCTTTATTGAAGACACACGAGATAACTAATTGTGAACAAAATTGCTTTTGTCCCCTTTAAAAAAAAAAAAACAGACGACCGTCGACATCAAAGACTTTCCACTTCCTTAAATTTATCTACGAATGTATTTATTTATTCTCTCCCATGTAGATAGTGATCCAACGGTGTGCGCTCGTCAGTAACTTCTGTCAAATTACGTTCATCCCCGTTCGAACGTTCAAAACAGATATTCACAATGACGCTGTCAAATAGCGACTATAACAAAAAAATATGAATCTGCCAAAATATATCAACGTAAATAATCAAAATTATATTTCCAATAATGAGATTAATTCATAAATCACTGAACAAAAATAGGAACGTCAAACTTGATGGGACAAAATAAAGTATCTATATTCATTACAACAAAATTATTTTCAATTATATATTTTTTTCTTTCTTTTCTAAATTTTCCTTTGTTTCCGCTTCATTGGACAAACCCATTTAAATTATAAAATATCATTAAAAATTTATGTTTAATTTTTAATTTATAATTTTTAATTAGCATTATTTATATTAATTATCATTATTTTGAAATATATGTTTTTAATATCACGTATCTATTCTTAATATTCTATCTGATATTCCATCTTGTATATATTCTTATATTCTTCTATCTGAAAAATAATCACCAGACGATCCAGGAACCTGAGTTAACCAAATAAATAATCATCATAATTTTTCCGTTACAGTTTTTACCGATCTTCTGCGAATATAATAAGTTATCCACGTAATGTTCTATATAAATATTTATATAGACTAAAAATATTTTTTCTTCATTTGACAAGCCTATTTTTATTTTTTAAATATTACTAATTAGAATTAATTAATAATTATTTTACTTCATTTTTATATCTTTCTATTTATTATCAGAGTATTTATTAATCTATTTCAAAAATATTATTTATATAATATTATCTCTCTATTTATATGTATATAATATACTAACATATTTATTTTTATTGTTCTTAAGTTTTTAGATATTTCGTCTGCTGTGATAACTTTATTTAACGATCTCTGTGTACCAAATTAATTTTTTTAAATATTATAAATAATAATATTATATTATATTTAAAAAGGTTAAAATATTATTCCTCATAATGAAGTATCCTTTTTATTGTAAATGGAATTTTTCAAGTAAAAATCTATATTCTACAAGCTAATATATCAAAGAAACATTAATTACTTCCTAGCTAGACTTCAAAATGTTTTATAATTTAATCACCTCTTTCACCTTAAATACTAATATGATGATGATAATAAAATTATTTTATTCAACTAATTATAATAAGTATCGAGGTGTTATATATATATATATGTAAGTAAAACACTTTATTTCAATATTGCACACGTTACATTGCAGTGAGTTTGGTGATAGAAACAGAAGACAAGTCAGCTATAGTATATATATAGAGTAAATTTTGTCTCTAATAGAACATTGTTAAAATGTATATCACATTATAAATTTAATATATATTATATATATCAATTTTTTCAAAAGAATGTAGTTCTAGGCTGTAGTTCTAGATCAGTTGTAGAAGGGTCACAATTTCCAGTGTAATAAATAAAATAATAATACTCCAAGAGTGGGCAATATGAGGAAGTGACCAGTGAAAGACATTTCAATAATGCGCCGGGAGAGATGAAATGGGATACAAATTAAAGGAATACGGCGTATTTCCAGGCAGACGAACAGCCCTCATTAGTTTTCCCGCCACGGAAAATCCCTCGAGACTCTTCTGCTTTGGATTTGACAGACGAGAATGTTTTATTGGGCAGAAATGTTACTTCGTATCAATTTCTTCTAAATATATTTCCATAAAATTATAAATAAGACCTCTCTATAATTCAAAAAAATACGAAATTGATAAAATATATTCAAATGTTACTTCAAGATTATTTTTCACACATAATTTTTATATATTTTAAAAATAAATTTTCTCTATTTATAATATTTATAAAATTTATAAATAAGAAATTTTAAAAATATATAAAAATAATAAAATATATATTCAAATGATAATAGGAATAGCTTCATTATTTTTATATTTCAAAATGGAAAGGTATAATTTTTTTTATAATTTAAAATTGAATTATTCGTTTTATCAAGAAGGAATTTTAATCAAATGTTAATATGATGTCATAGAATCTATTCAAAAGTTGACGCAGTGTTTTAAATATTATTTTATAAAATTAAGAAAAAAAAAAGTCATTTAGATATAATATTTTTAAATCCCCTCTTGTCATTTTTTCAATTTCGCTTTGATAAATAAATAAAATAGTGTGTCATTTTAAAAATTAAAGATAAAAAGCTCAAAGGGATTGTTTTTTTCTTTCGATTTTTCAAAGTGACACGCATCCTGATAAAAAATGCCAAAGTGAGAGACTGGCCTTTTAATATTTCCAATCAGGTTCGTCTGTGAAGATTTGGATTAAATTTTAGCCATTTTTATCCCCAGGGGGTAAAATGATATTTGTCTTGGGAAATTTTGTAATTATCTTCTCTATTGATTTCATTTCTGTTTTTTTTTCTTTTTTTTTAGAGACCGTTTTAACACTTTTTAAAAGATTATTTAAAATTTTGGTAATTTCGCCAATTATTTGCCTTTTCATCTCTCTCTCTCTTTTTTGAACTTAAATAAATTCGTTTGAGTAAATTAAAGTGACTCAAAGAAGTACTCTTTGTTTTAATATAGTTTGAAAATTCTAAGTTTAAAAATGTATTCGTTTGGATTCTTTAAGAAAATGTTATTAATTTTAAAATTACCTTTTCATTATTTATATTTGTAATAAAAATGAATTTCTCAGGATAAATATATAAATAAAAATATGTTGTCAAAGAAAATATTGAAACAATATATATACGTTTATAAAAATAAATCTAGCAACATTATTCAAATATATTACTAATAAATATTTATTAATTTGAAAACAAACGAAAGATAATATTTGTTACTTACCCTTCATTGTTTATTTACTTTGTTTTTTTAGTTGTTTTCCAAAGTTTAATAATTTATTTTTATAAGCAAAATAAAACTAAATAATTTTATGGATAATAATTAAATACATTTGTTTTAAACTAAATATAATCCTCAAACCTTACTCAACCTGCATTTTATAAAATATCTCATTGGTCAACTAGGCGCACATAAAAAAAAATTGATACAAATATCGTTGGAATTTATAACGTAACTAATTCATGCTATGTAATATTTGAAATTGACGAATTTTTTAATCAATCCCTGATAGGTTTCCTTTTGAAATATCATAAGTTATGGCACATAAAACGAAGTTCTAAAAAATAATAATAAGTCCAAAAATGTGCAAATGTTATATATGTAAGATTAACAAACATTTTGAAAAATGATTCAAAAATAAAAATAGGTAATAAAACAACCATACCTGGACCTATGTGAAAAGGATCAAAAAATATTTTTTTTTTTCCGAGGGATTTCTTTTTCTATATTAATTTATTGATTAATAAATTGATTATCAATTACATTCCTCGTGGAAAAAAACAACAACATTTAACAATGGTCAAAAATAATTAGATAAAAGATAAAATTTATTGAAATATATATACACATAATAAATTATTAATTATTTCTGAATTATAAAAATACAATAAATGGCATAATAAAGTTGAATGAAAAATATATTAAATTTTAAAAACGAAAACTATGTATATAAAATATTTTTAAATTTAACTTTAAATTATTATATAGAGAATTCAGTTGTTGATAATATATCAATAATCTTCCTATAATTTATAGGTTTTTAACTTTTAATTAGACAATTTTTATTTCTATATATATTTATCTATTTCAATATTTATCTATATATAAATTAAAATTTTAAATAGACAAAAGAATTGCTATAAATTTATTAAATAAAAACAAACGATAGCATTGCGTCTCTTTATACATGAAATTTATTATGCTAGCTTTCGGATCTTATCAATCCTTCCATAGGCTAAGCTGTAAGTTGAGAGAAAGAGTATATATAGTTGTACAATATTATTTATATACACCTATTTATTTTATATTTTATTTTCTATCTTCGTTAGGTGTATATAAATAATATTGTACAACTATATATACTCTTTCTCTCAACTTACAGCTTAGCCTGTGGAAGGATTGATAAGATCCGAAAGCTAGCATAATAAATTTCATGTATAAAGAGACGCAATGCTATCGTTTGTTTTTATTTAATAAATTAAAATTGTCTAATTAAAAGTTAAAACCCTATATCTGAGAATCTGACGATGAAGAATTCATTGAATCAACTTGGCGACACAAGTTGTCAAAACAAAGTTTGTAATTGTGCCGTAACTAAGAGTCTGTACACTTGAAGCCCAGTTTAGAAAGATTTATTATTTTTTTTAATTTTATTGAAAGGTAAGTCTTGGACGTGACGGCAGGTCAGTTATTGTTTCAAATTATTTGACAAACAGGTTTAATCTTCTCAGTTATGTGGGAAGAATGTTGTTTATTTGTTAAGTGATCTCCCACGTGTTATTGGACAATGTGGCCATGTTTTTATATGAAGAGGGTTCAAAGGGAATGCGAGGAAGCTTTCAGGAGTTATTACGTGGAGACGCACGTTCTCTGCGTCTGGTGGTCTCCTCACATACTTGTGTGTCCGTTCCTTATCAACGCTGCGATAAAAGATAAGTACTGGCTTTTATTTCACACAAACACACACAAAGTTTTATTAAGACAACCGGTCTTATACAGATTCACCACAGGAAGAAATAATAGATAGAGCTCCTATACTCCAGGCAGCGCAGCACCCAACAACAGCCTCCAGGTCCGATACATGTCCAATGGCCACACGTTTCTTCGTGTATACGTCATGGTTAGCGAATCACTGAACAGGCTAGTGTGAAATCAGCCGTGTTCTAGTCTTCACTTTCCTCATCCAAATGGACCACGATATTCGGCGATTCTATTAATCTCCTTCGAACGGTGACTGCGGCCTTGTAGAATTTATAAAAAACTGGTTTTTATGTTTTTTTTTTGTCCTTATGGTTTTTATGTCCTTCCTTTTTTATTTTTGTTCTACTTTTAAGTTTACCTGCATCTGTGTATTAAGCTACTTACATTAAGCGCTAGTACTTTTTATTTTTGTGTTGAACCTGTAAAAGTAACTTTTGTAAATTTCTGCCTGGGGGGGAAGGCTTTTGGACATCTCTGTGAAGCAGTGTGACAACATGTCGTCTGACCGCTGTCATGTGATGTCAATACGACATCAAATCTTGTGACTTAAGCGTCTTTTACCTTATTGATTATGTTGCAATTTCTTCCATTATTCTTAGGGCATTATCAAACCGCGTGACATCGGTACAACATCGGGGCATATGACATCATCGCGACGTCATCAGACCATATGACACCATGTCGTTTGACATCAAACTGGAGGACATCAAGGCCGTGTTACAACAAGGCCGTGTGACATCATACTAGAGGAGATCAAGGCCGTGTGACATCAAATTGGAGCCCATTAGGCCGTGTGACATTAAACTGGAGGAGATCAGGCCGTGTGACATCAAACTGGAGGACATCAAGGCCGTGTTACAACAAGGCCGTGTGACATCAAACTGGAGGACATCAGGCCGTGTGACATTAAGGCCGTGTGACATCAAACTGGAGGACATCAAGGCCGTGTGACATCAAACTGGAGGACATCAAGGCCGTGTGACATCAAGGCCGTGTGACATCAAACTGGAGGACATCAAGGCCGTGTGACATCAAGGCCGTGTGACATTAAGGCCGTGTGACATTAAGGCCGTGTGACATCAAGGCCGTGTGACATTAAGGCCGTGTGACATCAAGGCCGTGTGACATTAAGGCCGTGTGACATCAAACTGGAGGACATCAAGGCCGTGTGACATCAAGGCCGTGTGACATTAAGGCCGTGTGACATCAAACTGGAGGACATCAGGCCGTGTGACATCAAACTGGAGGACATCAGGCCGTGTGACATCAAGGCCTGTGACATCAAGGCGACACCAAACGATCAATCCAATGGCGTCCGATTCTATTGATTAACAGGTGGCCGCAACAACTCGCGGAACTTTTACAAAACTCCAGACCCGGGGTGTTGTTGTGATTATTGTTTACTTGGTTATCCTGGACACAAGTCGCCAACTACCCGGGCTCTTGGTTGTTTTATTTACAATACCAATGGATATTGATTGTATTTACATATACAAATAAAATGAATAACACAATAATAATTACATATTTCCTCTACAGATAGCACTCTTTTATATAATGTCCGTTTACCCTAAAACTCTAAGAAAATAAACATCTTAAACTGCCCCAATATGGCGTCAGAATGCTCATTGGATTAGAGGTCTGATTGACACAACTGGCAAAACTGCTGGGAGGGTTCACCACTGATGAGCCAGGCACTACTGTGATAAACATTTTATGTAATCGCCTTAAATACAGATTAATTCGTCTCGTTTATATAATTGAAACCTTTAAGTTCATTGCGCAAACTACTGTAAATAACAATAATTATTATATTAACCTTTATGTGTAGAGAATAATTGTTATGTAATTAATATTTTTTATTCGAGCTCTAGTATTCAGACAATATGTAAATAAGGGAAATTAGATTTCGGGCGAACAGTTTTATTTTGTTTTTATTCTGAAGTGTTAAAAGCTTGAAAAGCAAAGTTTAAGTTTTATTAAACTTTACATATAAAACTTAAGCTTTCAAACACAAGCTCTTCATCAATGTAGTAAAATCTGATGAGAATGCCTCGTTCACGAAAGCTCTTAAGCTTTATTTGATGAAAATTCAATAAAGGAATATAATTATTGTGTGTATTTGGTCAAATATCAATATAGATTACAAATAGCAATATTCTAAATTATGATGCAAATAAAGAATCTAGTTATTGGACTGTTGAAGATCGTCTGACTGAAATTCTGGAATCTTCAAACCTTGGCGTCTGCCTCGATCTTTTGGTTTGTTTTCCAGAACTGTTGATTGACATCTCTACTTAACGTAATTTACGCCTGACTGATATTGATTAAGCAACACTGTTGGAAAAACCTTTCATTCTAAAAAACATGCTACAAATTAGATAAATGACGAAGTAGAAAGAAAGAGGGAAAATTTTCTCCAGAAATTCTCCCTATTTAGAAAAACAAAAC
This sequence comes from Cordylochernes scorpioides, assembly GCA_030710605.1. Taxonomy (NCBI): domain Eukaryota; kingdom Metazoa; phylum Arthropoda; class Arachnida; order Pseudoscorpiones; family Chernetidae; genus Cordylochernes; species Cordylochernes scorpioides. The sequence goes on along the minus strand of CP092869.1, from coordinate 103,345,282 downwards.
CAAATATATTTACGGGGCTTACTCGAGCGTAAAAAGTTGCAGACGAAAGTGTCTCGCGCGGTGAAATATTTAAATATAATAAAGTCATCGATATTTTTGACGGATTTTTCATTAAATTTTTCACAAACCTTTTTTTTTTTTTTCTCTATTCGAAATTAAGGTGGTTTTCATAGTTTGAAAGGGGAAAGAAAAACACTTTATTAATGTCATTTACTGAAGTGTGACAGAATTCTTTTGTTCGTCGATTGATTGGAAATATCGATTTTATCGATGAGTGGTCCATACGTGGCGGCATGCTCTGTCTGAACTGGGGTTAGGACACGGACATATGTGGCTCAGGGTAACGTAGACATAGATTAAGGTAGTTTAGGGCAATGTAGTAACGAATTAAAGTGGTTTAGGGCAATGTAGAAACGGATTAATGTGGTTTAGGGCAATGTAGTAACGAATTAAAGTGGTTTAGGGCAATGTAGAAACGGATTAAGGTGGTTTAGGGCAATGCAGTAACGAATTAAAGTGGTTTAGGACAATGTAGTAACGAATTAAAGTGGTTTAGGGCAATGTAGAAACGGATTAAGGTGGTTTAGGGCAATGCAGTAACGAATTAAAGTGGTTTAGGACAATGTAGTAACGAATTAAAGTGGTTTAGGGCAATGTAGAAACGAATTAAAGTGGTTTAGGGCAATGTAGAAACGGATTAAGGTGGTTTAGGGCAATGTAGAAACGGTTTAAGGTGGTTTAGGGCAATGTAGAAACGGATTAAAGTGGTTTAGGGCAATGTAGAAACGGATTAAGGTGGTTTAGGGCAATGTAGAAACGGTTTAAGGTGGTTTAGGGCAATGTAGAAATGGATTAAAGTGGTTTAGGGCAATGTAGAAACGGATTAAAGTGGTTTAGGGCAATGTAGAAACGGATTAAGGTGGTTTAGGACAATGTAGAAACAGATTAAGGTGGTTTAAGGCAATGTAGAAACGGATTAAGGTGGTTTAGGACAATGTAGAAACAGATTAAGGTGGTTTAAGGCAATGTAGAAACGGATTAAGGTGGTTTAGGATAATGTAGAAACGGATTAAGGTGGTTTAGGGCAATGTAGTAACGGATAAGGGTGGTTTTCATAGTTTGGAAGGGGAAAGAAAAACACTTTATTAATGTCATTTACTGAAGTGTGACAGATTTCTTTTGTTCGTCGATTGATTGGAAATATCGATTTTATCGATGAGTAGTCCATACGTGGTGGCATGCTCTGTCTGAACCGGGGTTATGACACGGACTTGTGTGGCTCAGGGTAACGTAGACATAGATTAATGTGGTTTAGGGCAATGTAGAAACGGATTAAAGTGGTTTAGGGCAATGTAGAAACGGATTAAGGTGGTTTAGGGCTATGTAGAAACGGATTAAGGTGGTTTAGGGCAATGTAGAAACGGATTAAGGTGGTTTAGGGCAATGTAGAAACGGATTAAAGTAGTTTAGGGCAATGTAGAAACGGATTGAGGTGGTTTAGGGCAATGTAGAAACGGATTAAAGTAGTTTAGGGCAATGTAGAAACGGATTAAAGTAGTTTAGGGCAATGCAGAAACGGATTAAAGTGGTTTAAAGGCGATAAGAAACGGATTAAAGTGGTTTAAGGCGATAAGAAACGGATTAAAGTGGTTTAGGGCAATGTAGGAACGGATTAAAGTGGTTTAGGGCAATGTAGAAACGGATTAAAGTAGTTTAAGGCGATAAGAAACGGATTAAAGTGGTTTGGGGTAATGAAGACACTAATTAAGGTGGTTTAGGGCAATGTAAAAACGGATTAAGGTGGTTTAGGGTAATGAAGACACTAATTAAGGTGGTTTAGAGCAATGTAGAAACGGATTAAAGTGGTTTAGAGCAATGTAGAAACGGATTAAAGTGGTTTAGGGCAATGTAGAAACGGATTAAAGTAGTTTAGGCTAATGTAGAAACGGATTAAAGTGGTTTAGAGAAATGAAGACACTAATTAAGGTATTTTAGGATAATAAAGAAACGGATTAAAGTGGTTTAGAGAAATGAAGACACTAATTAAGGTATTTTAGGGTAATAAAGAAACGGATTAAAGTGGTTTAGAGAAATGAAGACACAAATGAAGGTACTAATAAAAAACGGATTAAGGTAGTTTAGGGCAATGTAGAAACGGAATAAGGTAGTTTAAGGCGATAAAGACACGGATTAAAGTGGTTTAGGACAATAAAGACACGGATTAAAGTGGTTTAGACAAATGAAGACACGGATTAAAAGGGTTTAGAGCGGTGAAGAAATGGATTAAGG
>CP092869.1:103276474-103342893 GCA_030710605.1 Cordylochernes scorpioides | reverse complement strand
CAGTGCACACAGGACAGTGTAGCCAGAGGAATGTACAGTACACACAGGACAGTGTAGCCAGAGGAATGTACAGTACACACAGGACAGTGTAGCCAGAGGAATGTACAGTACACACAGGACAGTGTAGCTAGATGAATGTACAGTACACACAGGACAGTGTAGCTATAGAAGTGCACACAAGACAGTTTAGCTAGAAGTGCACACAGGACAGTGTAGCTAGAAGTACACACAGGACAGTGTAGCTATAGAAGTGCACACAGGACAGTGTAGCTATAGAAGTACACACAGGACAGTGTAGCTAGAAGTGCACACAGGACAGTGTAGCTATAGAAGTGCACACAGGACAGTGTAGCTATAGAAGTGCACACAATACAGTGTAGCTAGAAGTGCACACAGGACAGTGTAGCTATAGAAGTGCACACAAGACAGTGTAGCTAGAAGTGCACACAGGACAGTGTAGCTAGAAGTACACACAGGAGAGTGTAGCTAGAGGAGCACACAGGACAGTGTAGTTAGAAGTACACACAGGAGAGTGTAGCTAGAGGAGCACACAGGACAGTGTAGCTAGAGGAGCACACAGGACAGTGTAGTTAGAAGTACACACAGGACAGTGTAGTTAGAAGTACACACAGGACAGTGTAGCTATAGAAGTGCACACAGGACACTGTAGCTAGAAGTGCACACAGGACAGTGTAGCTAGAGGAGCACACAGGACAGTGTAGCTAGAGGAGCACACAGGACAGTGTAGCCAGAGGAATGTACAGTACACACAGGACAGTGTAGCTATAGAAGTGCACACAGGACAGTGTAGCTATAGAAGTGCACACAAGACAGTGTAGCTATAGAAGTGCACACAGGACACTGTAGCTAGAAGTGCACACAGGACAGTGTAGCCAGAGGAATGTAAAGTACACACAGGACAGTGTAGCTATAGAAGTGCACACAGGACAGTGTAGCTATAGAAGTGCACACAGGACAGTGCAGCTATAGAAGTGCACACAGGACAGTGTAGTTAGACGTGCACACAGGACAGTGTAGTTAGAAGTACACACAGGACAGTGTAGCTAGAAGTGCACACAGGACAGTGTAGCTAGAAGTGCACACATGACAGTGTAGCTAGAAGTGCACACAGGACAGTGTAGCTAGAAGTGCACACAGGACAGTGTAGCTAGAAGTGCACACAGGACAGTGTAGCTAGAAGTGCACACAGGACAGTGTAGCTAGAGAAGTACACACAGGACATTGTAGTTAGAAGTACACACAGGACATTGTAGTTAGAAGTACACACAGGACAGTGTAGCTAGAAGTGCACACAGGACAGTGTAGCTATAGAAGTACACACAGGACAGTGTAGCTAGAAGTACACACAGGACATTGTAGTTAGAAGTACACACAGGACAGTGTAGCTAGAAGTACACACAGGACATTGTAGTTAGAAGTACACACAGGACAGTGTAGCTAGAAGTGCGCACAGGACAGTGTAGCTATAGAAGTACACACAGGACAGTGTAGCTAGAAGTACACACAGGACATTGTAGTTAGAAGTACACACAGGACAGTGTAGCTAGAAGTGCACACAGGACAGTGTAGCTAGAAGTGCACACAGGACAGTGTAGCTATAGAAGTGCACACAGGACAGTGTAGATATAGAAGTGCACACAGGACAGTGTAGCTAGAAGTACACACAGGACATTGTAGTTAGAAGTGCACACAGGACAGTGTAGCTATAGAAGTACACACAGGACAGTGTAGCTTTAGAAGTACACACAGGACAGTGTAGCTATAGAAGTACACACAGGACAGTGTAGTTAGAAGTACACACAGGACAGTGTAGCTAGAAGTGCACACAGGACAGTGTAGCTATAGAAGTACACACAGGACAGTGTAGCTAGAAGTGCACACAGGACAGTGTAGCTATAGAAGTGCACACAGGACAGTGTAGCTAGAAGTGCACACAGGACAGTGTAGCTATAGAAGTGCACACAGGACAGTGTAGATAGAAGTGCACACAGGACAGTGTAGCTATAGAAGTACACACAGGACAGTGTAGCTATAGAAGTACACACAGGACAGTGTAGCTATAGAAGTGCACACAGGACAGTGTAGCTATAGAAGTACACACAGGACAGTGTAGCTATAGAAGTACACACAGGACAGTGTAGCTATAGAAGTGCACACAGGACAGTGTAGCTATAGAAGTGCACACAGGACAGTGTAGCTATAGAAGTGCCCACAGGACAGTGTAGCTATAGAAGTACACACAGGACAGTGTAGCTATAGAAGTGCACACAGGACAGTGTAGCTATAGAAGTGCACACAGGACAGTGTAGCTATAGAAGTGCACACAGGACAGTGTAGCTAGAAGTACACACAGGACAGTGTAGCTAGAAGTACACACAGGACAGTGTAGTTATAGAAGTACACACAGGACAGTGTAGCTAGAAGTACACACAGGACAGTGTAGTTATAGAAGTACACACAGGACAGTGTAGCTAGAAGTACACACAGGACAGTGTAGCTATAGAAGTACACACAGGACAGTGTAGCTAGAAGTACACACAGGACAGTGTAGCTATAGAAGTGCACACAGGACAGTGTAGCTAGAAGTACACACAGGACAGTGTAGCTAGAAGTACACACAGGACAGTGTAGCTATAGAAGTGCACACAGGACAGTGTAGCTATAGAAGTGCACACAGGACAGTGTAGCTAGAAGTACACACAGGACAGTGTAGCTAGAAGTGCACACAGGACAGTGTAGCTATAGAAGTGCACACAGGACAGTGTAGATAGAAGTACACACAGGACAGTGTAGATAGAAGTGCACACAGGACAGTGTAGCTAGAAGTGCACACAGGACAGTGTAGCTAGAAGTGCACACAGGACAGTGTAGCTAGAAGTGCACACAGGACAGTGTAGCTAGAAGTACACACAGGACAGTGTAGATAGAAGTGCATACAGGACAGTGTAGCTAGAAGTACACACAGGACAGTGTAGCTAGAAGTGCACACAGGACAGTGTAGCTAGAAGTACACACAGGACAGTGTAGCTAGAAGTGCACACAGGACAGTGTAGCTAGAAGTGCACACAGGACAGTGTAGATAGAAGTACACACAGGACAGTGTAGCTAGAAGTACACACAGGACAGTGTAGATAGAAGTACACACAGGACAGTGTAGCTAGAAGTGCACACAGGACAGTGTAGCTAGAAGTACACACAGGACAGTGTAGCTAGAAGTGCACACAGGACAGTGTAGCTAGAAGTGCACACAGGACAGTGTAGATAGAAGTGCACACAGGACAGTGTAGCTAGAAGTACACACAGGACAGTGTAGCTAGAAGTACACACAGGACAGTGTAGTTAGAAGTACACACAGGACAGTGTAGCTATAGAAGTACACACAGGACAGTGTAGCTATAGAAGTGCACACAGGACAGTGTAGCTAGAAGTACACACAGGACAGTGTAGCTATAGAAGTGCACACAGGACAGTGTACAGTGTAGCTAGAAGTACACACAGGACAGTGTAGATAGAAGTACACACAGGACAGTGTAGCTAGAAGTACACACAGGACAGTGTAGCTAGAAGTACACACAGGACAGTGTAGCTAGAAGTGCACACAGGACAGTGTAGCTAGAAGTGCACATAGGACAGTGTAGATAGAAGTACACACAGGACAGTGTAGTTAGAAGTACACACAGGACATTGTAGTTAGAAGTACACACAGGACAGTGTAGTTAGAAGTACACACAGGACATTGTAGATAGAAGTACACACAGGACAGTGTAGTTAGAAGTACACACAGGACAGTGTAGTTAGAAGTGCATACAGGACAGTGTAGCTAGAAGTACACACAGGACAGTGTAGCTAGAAGTACACACAGGACAGTGTAGCTAGAAGTACACACAGGACAGTGTAGTTAGAAGTGCATACAGGACAGTGTAGCTAGAAGTACACACAGGACAGTGTAGCTAGAAGTACACACAGGACAGTGTAGCTAGAAGTGCACACAGGACAGTGTAGCTAGAAGTGCACACAGGACAGTGTAGCTATAGAAGTGCACACAGGACAGTGTAGATAGAAGTGCACACAGGACAGTGTAGCTATAGAAGTACACACAGGACAGTGTAGCTATAGAAGTACACACAGGACAGTGTAGCTATAGAAGTGCACACAGGACAGTGTAGCTATAGAAGTACACACAGGACAGTGTAGCTATAGAAGTACACACAGGACAGTGTAGCTATAGAAGTGCACACAGGACAGTGTAGCTATAGAAGTGCACACAGGACAGTGTAGCTATAGAAGTGCCCACAGGACAGTGTAGCTATAGAAGTACACACAGGACAGTGTAGCTATAGAAGTGCACACAGGACAGTGTAGCTATAGAAGTGCACACAGGACAGTGTAGCTATAGAAGTGCACACAGGACAGTGTAGCTAGAAGTACACACAGGACAGTGTAGCTAGAAGTACACACAGGACAGTGTAGTTATAGAAGTACACACAGGACAGTGTAGCTAGAAGTACACACAGGACAGTGTAGTTATAGAAGTACACACAGGACAGTGTAGCTAGAAGTACACACAGGACAGTGTAGCTATAGAAGTACACACAGGACAGTGTAGCTAGAAGTACACACAGGACAGTGTAGCTATAGAAGTGCACACAGGACAGTGTAGCTAGAAGTACACACAGGACAGTGTAGCTAGAAGTACACACAGGACAGTGTAGCTATAGAAGTGCACACAGGACAGTGTAGCTATAGAAGTGCACACAGGACAGTGTAGCTATAGAAGTGCACACAGGACAGTGTAGCTAGAAGTACACACAGGACAGTGTAGCTAGAAGTGCACACAGGACAGTGTAGCTATAGAAGTGCACACAGGACAGTGTAGATAGAAGTACACACAGGACAGTGTAGATAGAAGTGCACACAGGACAGTGTAGCTAGAAGTGCACACAGGACAGTGTAGCTAGAAGTGCACACAGGACAGTGTAGCTAGAAGTGCACACAGGACAGTGTAGCTAGAAGTACACACAGGACAGTGTAGATAGAAGTGCATACAGGACAGTGTAGCTAGAAGTACACACAGGACAGTGTAGCTAGAAGTGCACACAGGACAGTGTAGCTAGAAGTACACACAGGACAGTGTAGCTAGAAGTGCACACAGGACAGTGTAGCTAGAAGTGCACACAGGACAGTGTAGATAGAAGTACACACAGGACAGTGTAGCTAGAAGTACACACAGGACAGTGTAGATAGAAGTACACACAGGACAGTGTAGCTAGAAGTGCACACAGGACAGTGTAGCTAGAAGTACACACAGGACAGTGTAGCTAGAAGTGCACACAGGACAGTGTAGCTAGAAGTGCACACAGGACAGTGTAGATAGAAGTGCACACAGGACAGTGTAGCTAGAAGTACACACAGGACAGTGTAGCTAGAAGTACACACAGGACAGTGTAGTTAGAAGTACACACAGGACAGTGTAGCTATAGAAGTACACACAGGACAGTGTAGCTATAGAAGTGCACACAGGACAGTGTAGCTAGAAGTACACACAGGACAGTGTAGCTATAGAAGTGCACACAGGACAGTGTAGCTAGAAGTACACACAGGACAGTGTAGATAGAAGTACACACAGGACAGTGTAGCTAGAAGTACACACAGGACAGTGTAGCTAGAAGTGCACACAGGACAGTGTAGCTAGAAGTGCACATAGGACAGTGTAGATAGAAGTACACACAGGACAGTGTAGTTAGAAGTACACACAGGACATTGTAGTTAGAAGTACACACAGGACAGTGTAGTTAGAAGTACACACAGGACATTGTAGTTAGAAGTACACACAGGACAGTGTAGTTAGAAGTACACACAGGACAGTGTAGTTAGAAGTGCATACTGGACAGTGTAGCTAGAAGTACACACAGGACAGTGTAGCTAGAAGTACACACAGGACAGTGTAGCTAGAAGTACACACAGGACAGTGTAGCTAGAAGTGCACACAGGACAGTGTAGCTATAGAAGTGCACACAGGACAGTGTAGATAGAAGTACACACAGGACAGTGTAGCTATAGAAGTACACACAGGACAGTGTAGATAGAAGTACACACAGGACAGTGTAGCTAGAAGTGCACACAGGACAGTGTAGCTAGAAGTACACACAGGACATTGTAGTTAGAAGTACACACAGGACAGTGTAGCTAGAAGTGCACACAGGACAGTGTAGCCAGAGGTGCACACAGGACAGTGTAGCTAGAGGTGCACACAGGACAGTGTAGCTATAGATGTGCACACAGGACAGTGTAGCTAGAAGTGCACACAGGACAGTGTAGCTAGAAGTGCACACAGGACAGTGTAGCTAGAGGAATGCCGAGCGTTCGAAAGGTAATTACCAGCCCAACGTGTGGAAGATAATTTAAATGGACGGATCACAGAGTTGGAAATCAATTGGAATCATTTAGAGGAAAAAGGTTTTTACCTCTCAATCTGGCAACCCGGGATGGCAACTGCGGCCAGGTAGGTGGTACCTCTGTCTGTCTGCGGGATCTCTCCGGGGAACACTTCCTGGGGGAATGTTTGGACTTTATCTTCATATTTACTCAACAACAGCCATCTTCAGTCTCTTTAGCCTGTTTTGGCCTATGTTTGGGATAAATTTGTTTATCTCCTCATTATTTTGATATTTCCTATTTATTTGTAAAAAAAAACATTCGTGAATTTTATTTTTTATGTAAAGATGTCGCGTTTTTTGTCTCTTATAATTAATATCTTTATTCATTGTTTTTTAAAATTAGGCAATACCATGCCATCTATACACAAAAAAAAATTATTTAGCATGGTTTTTTCAATAAAACAAACTTTTTACTGTCTTTACTGTGATGTCAGATATTGGAAAGGCTTGTCTCATCAGTGGTGAACCCTCCCAGCGGTTTCACCAATTTAATCCACCATACCGCTTTTTCACATCAGTATATACAATTAAATTTAAAATATAAACTTGAAAACTTTGCATTTTTTAAAATTGAAATTTTCATAAATTGTAGAAAATAAAGTTATTTTGAGACATACGGAAAGGTTCCCCAGCGGAACTGAGACAATTTAAAGAGAACGTGAACGGAAGTGTCTTGCGTGTGTTTACCGCAGCTATGTGTAAATACGGCCGCAATAGATTTGCTCCCGGGTATGCAAATTGAAATTGATCTCTCGCACATGGGAGAACTCCCAGATTCTCCATTTCCATATTAGGAATTACTGTAAAAGCCAAACGGACCTATTCGATACCAATTTAACACTGTCAGACGATAGCGTGCTCGGCTGACAGCGACCGATCTTCTGCTCGTATATTCCTCGGTCGTCTGCTCCCCTCCAAATTATAGGCCAAACGATGCCGGAAATTGATGGCCCCCGATATATTTATTTCCCCATCATACGATAACGGAGATATTTCTTGGCGTCTGTAATTTTAAAATCTTTTGGTTCGATTTGTTGCTCGCACCACTGAATCTGCTTACATCATTACCGACTTCCACGTTGTTAGATACACACTGCCTTTATTGGAGCCGTAGACTTCTGTGGGTTGGACAAAAGGAAAGACATAGTTACAAAGATGGAAGACATGATAAGTAAAGGAGAGAAAATAATAATATTTATATAAATTTGTATGTTATTTCCTATATAGTACACGTGGTACAGGCCATGATAATCATAGTGGATAGTGTTAGAGACTGTTTTTATCTCTAGAATATCTATACCACTAAAAGCAGTTCGACCTTTGCACTTACAATTGTGTCAGAGCCCCGTTTGGTTGCTTACACTTACTTAGACTTCAGCAGGAATAGTGAAGCATTTGTTTACTCAGAAAGAAGAATTCAGTGCGGAAACCGATCGAGAATCGGCCTATAATCAAATGTTAAATTATGCAATTAATAACAAGCTAATCAAACTATTTTGCATATTCCGGTATCATAACTTTACCTCCACACACATACATCTATATCTTGATGTAAAACTTCATCCATGTGAATAAATAATTGTACAAACACACGCGCACACCCCAATCTTTTACATAGATATGCAAATACGATATGTGTATCTATTTGTTATAATGTTTTCTATGTGAGTGAGACTAGGGCATCCGACAGAGAGAGTACACGCACATGTGACACAATATTCGGCTGCCAAACAATTCCAGGCACAGACGATAAATCCAACCCAAATGGAGCGAGACGAGTTTCAATAAAGGGATGTCAGTGGTGCCAGATTGGATGGCATATCCATCACCGCTCGCCAATATGGTCTGACAACACACCCTGGCGTCTTCTTAGCATACAGCGAACGTTCAGTTTCTCCTTTCTCTTGTGCAAATTAACTAGATGAACGACAAGTTTCACACCAAGGAAACACCCACAAACACACTCTCAAACCACAATGAAAACACCTACCTCACATCCATAACACAAATTATCATTATAGAAGGAAAATTTGCCGGGAGGAAATTGATCCATAGAACCATAGGGCGCCTCTCCCGTCAAAATAAACGTCGAAAACCTGACCCCATCTATTGACCTTCGCCTCAACTAGCGGCCTCGGGTCGGTGACAAAGCCACAACACCAGATGGCGTCAGGTTTTTGACGTTTATTTTGACGGGAGAGGCGCCCTATGTTTCTATGGACAAATTATCAAGTCATCCCGGCCAACATAGAGAGAGATGTCAGACTGCTGCAGTTCAACCATAGAAATGTCTTTGAAAATAGAACAATCTGTGGCGACTACACTTTGCTTCAGCGTGCGCGAACTTAGGACGGCATCGGCAACCGCGAGCGTCCACCTGACTACGCATGCGCGCCGGACGTCATCAGAGACTCTGGCCACTCGGCGGTAAACATCTAGGCTAACTCCGGCGGCCGTTACTTCAACCGTTGCTTCTTTTCTATTTCTATATTTCTGGCTTTAAATAAATTAATTTTAATTATAATTTTATCAGCAGCCTTTCCACAAGCCACACCAACACATCACGCAACAATCCTACAAATCCATAAATAAATCATAAAACAAAAATGCATATATTGGATCAAAATATCATTTATTTTACCAATATTTCAGTTGGCTGAATGCCAACCTTTATCAAGGTAACATATTAATGTCTGTCAACAACAACGTTATATGGCGCTGAGTTTGTTGTTGACCCACATTAAAATGTTACCTTGATAAAGGTTGGCGTTCAGCCAACTGAAATATTGGTAAAATAAATGATATTTTGATCCAAAATATGCCTTTTTAATCAAAGATTTATAGATATGTCTGTGTCGCCAACTATTTCTGAATCTTATAAATGAAGTCCATTCTGTTGTCCGACCATAAATACAAATGGGAAATGTCACCAAGAGATGACGAATGCTGACAATAAATCCTTTATCTTGACCTCCCAGAGTACCACGGTCGGGGGACACATGATTTAAACAGATCGTATTCCACGTCGTACGTTTGTGTTCCATCAGAACTCAGATACTGGAGAAATAAACAATGATTCTGTATAAATAACGTTCCATATGATATATTGTACGTTGTGCTGGTATATGTATATTAGGAATAAAATAATTTCTGCCGATTTTGGTTATCTTGAGGATTATGCTATGGAATTATTTGCTGGTTCTTTTTAGGACTAAATGGTATTGGTAATGCAGTCGTGGCAAAAATCTTGAAAATGTAATAATAAACATAGCTTTGATCAGTAATTGCTTTAATTGAGCTAAAGGAAAATATATAAAAAACATTATTTGATAAAAGTACTGCCTGGCTTAAGGCGTAAGAATAATAATAAAAAAGACTTATTTACATGATGTATAAAAGGTTTGAGCCGGCCATCGGGAAACAACAACAACGGGTTATATAAAGGGAAAAGCGCGACCTCTGGCGATCGATTTAACAAAGCATTTTTTTCTATAAATTTTAATTTAAAAAAAAAATATTTTTATATAACATACATATATTGGAGTTTGAGAAAGTATAACTATTTTAGACGCGTATGGTTTACAAATAAAACAATTATTTATCTGCTGCCGATACTGTAGTGAAAAATTAATGAGAGGGCCTGGCTCCTCAGTAGTGAACCCTCCCAGCGAATTCGTCAGTTTAATCTACCACACCGCTGTAATATTGCATTTTTCGGTTTTACTTTTATACCACTAGCCGAATGACCCGGGCAACGCCCGTGTTTTACCCGATTGAATGTTTTGATTCAAATACTATTTGTTACAATTATAAATTGGCGCCTTAATTATTTGCATATGTTAGTGTTAATAACTATAGCCTATGTGCTTTATCTGTCTATGTACTGTTGGCTTCCGTGGGCGTCTCTTACTGGAAAAAGAAAGAGAGGATTCCATTTGGTTATTATCTAATATATGCATTTATTTAGGGAGCGACCCGCTCCAACACAATAGTTACATAAATAGCGAGTGGGGGGGGCAAAGGTGGCGTGACCGTAGCCAACCAATAGGAGGGCGCCATTCCAAAAAAAAAAAAGCAAACGGTGACAGAGAGAGATGACTGATTAGGAAAGACGCTCGTAACTGTATATAGAATACTGAAGCTGACCTCTTGGAAATGGTATTTTAAACTAAGTATGGACATAACCTTTGAGAGGACAGTAGAAATACTTATAATGATAAATATATATAAAATGCTTCGAGCAATTTCTCTTCCACAAACATCAAGTATCGGTTAAAAGTAAAACAGTAAAAAAGCAATATAACAGCGGTATGGTAGATTAAACTGGCGAAATCATTGGGAAGGTTCACCACTGATGAGTCACGCCCTTCCATTAATTTATCATTGCATTAAGGGCAGTAGAAAAATTGTTTAATTTCAAATAGAAGCATACGCCTCTAAAATAGTTTCGATTCCTTTTAACAGATGGCGCGCTAATTCATCGTATGTGAGTTTGTAGTTTAAATATTTCCACACAGAAATAACACAGAATCTCCAGCTACAGTAGCTAGCCCCTGGACCACAACATCCTTGATGGCTATAGAAGAAATTCAGTCCAATACGAAACCGCTATGAGGGTTCACCAGTGATGAGCCATACCCTCCCTCTTTCAATTTTTATTCATTGCAGTATAAGAGCTATACACATGTATAAATAGGCTTTAATTATTTATTTAAAAATAGAAGTAGCGCTATGAAAATATATTTCTAATTTTTCAACAAAGAAATTACATTTTACTTTAGTGAACACTCATGGACAACACTCAAGGAAGTTGTAACTTTTACCATGTATATCGGGATAATAACTCTGAAAGATATTAAAGTGACCTTTATTGAAGACACACATATATACACTCATGGACAACACTCAAGGAAGTTGTAACTTTTACCATGTATATCGGGATAATAACTCTGAAAGATATTAAAGTGACCTTTATTGAAGACACACATATATACACTCATGGACAGAACTTAAGGAAGTTGTACCTTTTACCATGTATATCAGGATTCAGACAATAACTCTGAAAGATATTAAAGTGACCTTTATTGAAGACACATATATATACACTCATGGACAAAACTTAAGGAAGTTGTACCTTTTACCATGTATATCAGGATTCAGACAATAACTCTGAAAGATATTAAAGTGACCTTTATTGAAGACACACATATATACACTCATGGACAAAACTTAAGGAAGTTGTACCTTTTACCATGTATATCGGGATTGAGACAATAACTCTGAAATATATTACAGTGACCTTTATTGAAGACACACATATATACACTCATGGACAAAACTTAAGGAAGTTGTACCTTGTAGCATGTATATCGGGATTCAGACAATAACTCTGAAAGATATTACAGTGACCTTTATTGAAGACACACATATATACACTCATGGACAAAACTTAAGGAAGTTGTACCTTTTACCATGTATATCGGGATTCAGACAATAACTCTGAAAGATATTACAGTGACCTTTATTGAAGACACATATATATACACTCATGAACAAAACTTAAGGAAGTTGTACCTTTTACCATGTATATCGGGATTCAGACAATAACTCTGAAAGATATTACAGGGACCTTTATTGAAGGCACACGAGATAACCAAGTGTGAATAAAATTGCCTTTGTCTCATTAAAAAAAAAACAGACGACCGTCGACATCAAAGACTTTCCACTTCCTTAAGTTTTATCTACGAATGTATTTATTTATTCTCTCCCATGTAGATAGTGATCCAACTGTATGCTAGTCAGTAACTTCTGTCAAATTACGTCCATCCCCGTTCGAACGTTCAAAACAGAGATTCACAATGACGTTGTCAAATAGCGACTATAACAAAAAAAATACGAATCTGACAAAATATATTAACGAAAATAATCAAAATTATATTTCCAATAATGAGATTAATTTATAAATCACTGAACAAAAATAACAACGTCAAACTTGATGGGACAAAATAAAGTATCTATATTTATTACAACAAAATTATTTTCAATTATATATTTTTTTCTTTCTCTTCTAAATTTTCCTTTGTTTTCGCTTCATTGGACAAACCCATTTAAATTATAAAATATCATTAAAAATTTATGTTTAATTTTTAATTTATAAGTTTTAATTAACATCATTTATATTAATTATCATTATTTTAAAATATAGGTTTTTAATATCACGCATCTATTCTTTTAATATTCTATCTGATATTCTATCTTGTATATATTCTTATATTCTTCTATCTTAAAAAATAATCACCAGACGATCCAAATACCTGGGTTAACCAAATAAATAATCATCATAATTTTTCCGTTACAGCTTTTACCTATCTTCTGCGAATATAATAAGGTATCCACGTAATGTTCTATATAAATATTTATATAGACTAAAAATATTTTTTCTTCATTTGACAAGCCTATTTTTATTTTTTAAATATTACTAATTAGAATTAATTAATAATTATTTTACTTCATTTTTATATCTTTCTATTTATTATCAGAGTATTTATTAATCTATTGCAAAAATATTATTTATATAATATTATCTCTCTATTTATATGTATATAATATACTAACAGATTTCTTTTTATTGTTCTTAAGTTTTTAGATATTTCGTCTGCTGTGATAACTTTATTTAACGATCTCTGTGTACCAAATTATTATTTTTTTAAATATTTAAAATAATAATATTATATTATATTTAAAAAGGTTAAAATATTATTCCTCATAATGAAGTATCCTTTTTATTGTAAATGGAATTTTTCAAGTAAAAATCGCTATTCTACAAGCTAATATCAAAGAAGCATTAATTACTTCCTAGCTAGACTTCAAAATGTTTTATAATTTAATCACCTATTTCACCTTAAATCACGAACACTAATATGATGATGATAATAAAAAATTATTCAACTAATTCTAATATAATTATCGAGGTATTATATATATGTGTATGTAAGTAAAACACTTTATTACAATATAGCACAAATTACATTGCATTGAGTTTGATGAAAGAAACAGAAGACAAGTCAGCTATAGTATATATATAGAGTAAAATTTGTCTCTAATAGAACATATTTAAAGTGTATATTACATTATATATTTAATATATATTATATATATATTAATATAATATATATTAAATTTTTAAAAAGACTGTAGTTCTAGGCTGTAGTTCTAGATCAGTTGTAGAAGGGACACAATTGCCAGTGTAATATATAAAATAATAATACTCCAAGAGTGGGCAATATGAGGAAGTGACCAGTGAAAGACATTTCAATAATGCGCCGGGAGAGATGAAATGGGATACAAATTAAAGGAATACGGCGTATTTCCAGGCAGACGAACAGCCCTCATTAGTTTTCCCGCCACGGAAAATCCCTCGAGACTCTTCTGCTTTGGATTTGACAGACGAGAATGTTTTATTGGGCAGAAATGTTACTTCGTATCAATTTCTTCTAAATATATTTCCATAAAATTATAAATAAGACCTCTCTATATTTAAAAAAAATACGAAATTGATAAAATATATTCAAATATTACTTCAAGAATATTTTTCAAACATAATTTCTATATATTTTAAAAATAATTTTTTTTCTATTTATAATATTTATAAAATTTATAAATAAGAAATTTAAAATATATATAAAAATAATAATATATATTCAAATGCTAATAGGAATTGGTTCATTATTTTTATATTTTAAAATGGAAAGGTATAATTTTTTATAATTTAAAATTGAATTATTCGTTTTATCAAGAAGGAATTTTAATCAAATGTTAATATGATGTCATAGAATCTATTCAAAAAGTTGACGCAGTGTTTTAAATATTATTTTATAAAATTAAGAAAAAAATGTCATTTAGATATAATATTTTTAAATCCCCTCTTGTCATTTTTTTCAATTTCGCTTTGATAAATAAATAAAATAGTGTGTCATTTTAAAAATTAAAGATAAAAAGCTCAAAGGGATTGTTTTTTTTTTCTTTCGATTTTTCAAAGTGACACGCATCCTGATAAAAAATGCCAAAGTGAGAGACTGGCCTTTTAATATTTCCAATCAGGTTCGTCTGTGAAGATTTGGATTAAATTTTAGCCATTTTTATCCCCAGGGGGTAAAATGATATTTGTCTTGGGAAATTTTGTAATTATCTTCTCTATTGATTTCATTTCTGTTTTTTTCTTTTTTTTAGAGACCGTTTTAACACTTTTTAAAAGATTATTTAAAATTTTGGTAATTTCGCCAATTATTTGCCTTTTCATCTCTCTCTCTTTTTTGAACTTAAATAAATTCGTTTGAGTAAATTAAAGCGACTCGAAGAAGTACTCTTTGTTTTAATATAGTTTGAAAATTCTAAGTTTAAAAATGTATTCGTTTGGATTCTTTAAGAAAATGTTATTAATTTTAAAATTACCTTTTCATTATTTATATTTGTAATAAAAATGAATTTCTCAGGATAAATATATAAATAAAAATATGTTATCAAAGAAAATATTGAAACAATATATATACGTTTATAAAAATAAATCTAGCAACATTATTCAAATATTACTAATAAATATTTATTAATTTGAAAACAAACGAAAGATAATATTTCTTACTTACCCTTCATTGTTTATTTACTTTGTTTTTTAGTTGTTTTCCAAAGTTTAATAATTTATTTTTATAAGCAAAATAAAACTAAACAATGGTTGCCTGTAAAGTCGGTTTTACGGGCGAAGATTTTACGTGACAACGGTAGAATATTTATTGATATGAATATAATTAAATTGCACAATAGGAACAAGGAATTGAATGAAAATAAGAATTGCACAAATTTTAACTATAGAAATATATTTTTATGTGAGCAATAGTTACCCAAAATTATTTGAAAAATAAAAATTAAAACAGGTAAATAGTTTCTTTTTATTTATATTGCAAGCTTTCGAGCAATTATACTGCTCTTCAACGGGCGGATATTCTTTGTACAAACTCTAAATAAAATATATACACTGTAAAATTGAAAACTTTTGTTATTAGCATGTGCTCTCGCGGGCGTGCATCAGACTGTTTCCAGCTAAAGTGATAGATATTAAACTGGGATTAAATATATTTACATTCTATTAATTATTAATATTCAGATTATTTGTCAAGGATATTGTTGTATTGGGTTGGGAGGTCGATTTTTCTATTAATGCTATTTATTTATACCGAACACATTGTACCATTCCTTATTCTAAAGTCAATACTACAATAGCTCATAAGTTAAATAAATATGGTATATCCACTTATTTTAGCACCCATGCCAATCTCGGATCTTTGCTGAGAAACCCAATTACCAAAAATATTAGTTCCAATCCCCTATCTAAATCTAATGCAATATACTCTGTCAAATGTAACCAATGTAATGCCACATATGTAGGAGAAACTAGTAGGACAATAGAGACCAGACTAAAAGAACACGAAAGAAACATAAGATACAAAGACAATAGATCCTTAATATATCAACACACCAGCACCACTGGACACACATTTAATCTCAAACAAGTAATAGCCCATTATCAAGACATAGAAAGAAAGCAACAACGATTATTTCTAGAAGCACTGGTATCATCAAAAATAAATAGCATTAATAGAAAAATCGACCTCCCAACCCAATATAACAATATCCTTGACAAATAATCTGAATATTATTAATTAATAGAATGTAAATATATTTAATCCCAGTATAATATCTATCACTTTAGCTGGAAACAGTCTGATGCACGCCCGCGAGAGCACATGCTAATAACAAAAAGTTTTCAATTTTACAGTGTATATATTTTATTTAGAGTTTGTACAAAGAATATCCGCCCGTTGAAGAGCAGTATAATTGCTCGAAAGCTTGCAATATAAATAAAAAGAAACTATTTACCTGTTTTAATTTTTACTTTTTCAAAGAAATATATTTTGTTTACTAAAACATTGTACATGTAAACTTAAACTTAACTAATTCCTATTTGAGTGATTTTGTTGAGGATAGGACGATGATAGGAGAAATATGAAATGAAAGGAAGTGTTTCTGCTGTAATGTGTAACGTTTATCACTTGTCCAATAATTCCATAAGAGAAATCATGACGCAGTCGACGCACTTGCATAAATGGAAGGCGCGGTGAGACCAAACGTTCACTGATAGGATCCAGAGGCGGTAGACCTGGAGGTATGTCAGGATATGAGAAGCCGTTGACCTTTGCGAGAGTAGGAAGCTTACGCTTATTCAGTGATTGTCTACAGGTGTTGCAAGACTTTGTATAATCCTCCTTGCGTAGCTGCCGATTTTCCTTAACGTACCAATCCGAGATTACCTTCAGTTGTAGTGCAGTGATGGTTTTAAGGTCATTCTTGAACCACAATCTGTCACAAACCGAGCAAGCATGGCCAAAATCGTTGTCCAGGAAAGTAGATTGAAATCTCCGTATTGACGATGACCATTTGGTATACCAGGTGGATTGTTCCAGTTGTATTGCTGTTTGGCTTGAAGAAGTAGTCGGTTGTACATCAGTCCGAGAAGATGCTGCTCTACGTTGTCGGAATGCACGTTGCCGTTGAGCGTTAGTTAGGGGAACGCTCGTTCTCTCCGCCACGACAGGAACGCTTGTTCTCTCCACCACAGAACAAGACGTTGAAGCAGGTGACTCTGACGTACCGCTGGTGAGGGCTATGTTAGCAGATTTACGTAGCTTGAACCTGCGTTGCCTCTCCGCAGCCGCTTTTGCAAAGGCTCTTACTTGTTCAGGAGTTCTGGTCAATGCTTTTCGTAGTCTGTACTCACGTTGTCGCTGAGCATTCGTTCTGGCGGTAGAGGTGGTGTGTGGAACAACGAAAGGTACTGCAGACGTTGACGGCACGATATCCTCCGTCTCCATTGAAGTACTGGAAGTTGAAGGCACCGTTTCCATTGTTTTGAGAGTGGTGATTCCTGTTGAACATTTGAAATTGAATGGATGAATTTTTAATTTTAAAGAATCAATTTGAAAATCAAAACACTTATTCAGATCGAAGGTTCAAATTTTTGCTAAATAAATTTGAAATTAAATAAAATTTGTAATTGTAAATGATGAAGTTGAAAATTAAAACATTTACTTATATTAGATGTTAAAATTCTTGCTCAACACAGTTTAAATAAAGTTTTCTTATATCTGCCACTTTTTCTTAATATTTGTAATTTTAAAGAATCAATTCGAAAATCAAAACATTTATTCAGATCGAAGGTTCAAATTTTTGCTAAATAAATTTGAAACTATTTAAAATTTGTAAAATAATAATTAATTAATTTTAAACTAATAATTTACTTAACACTATCAACATTTATCAATAGTATGACATAACCTATAAACTCAGTTTCTCAACTTTTGTGTCAATCTAACAATTAATCAATCAATCATAGTTTACGATAATGAAATATCAGTGTACAATTATTTACCTTTATTGTTGTAGTTGTTGTAAATGACGAATCTAAGCACTCCACATTTTCACTACAGACACAGCTGACGATACTTTAACCACACGTGTGAACTTGTATTATGACGCTTTCTTGTTTTTCCAACGCCAAGAACGTTCGAGAAAGACAAAGACAGAGACAAGCATGCGCCGATTCAATGCGCCTAATTCTCTAGCGCTGCGCGCGCAGCACTCTCGTTCGGTGACTCATCGTAACGTTACCGGGCGTTACACTTTTTCATAAGTGACTCCCAGCCGCAACCTAATTTAAGACGTTGTCACGTCAATAATTTTATGGATAATAATTAAATACATTTGTTTTAAACTAAATATAATCCTCAAACCTTACTCAACCTGCATTTTATAAAATATATCATTGGTCAACTAGGCGCACATAAAAAAATTGATACAAATATCGTTGGAATTTATAACGTAACTAATTCATGCTATGTAATATTTGTAATTGACGAATTTTTTAATCAATCCCTGATAGGTTTCCTTTTGAAATATCATAAGTTATGGCACATAAAACGAAGTTCTAAAAAATAATAATAAGTCCAAAAATGTGCAAATGTTATATGTGTAAGATTAACAAACATTTTGAAAAATGATTCAAAAATAAAAAAAGGTAATAAAACAACCATACCTGGACCTATGTGAAAAGGATCAAAAAATATTTTTTTTTCGAGGGATTTCTTCTTCTATATTAATTTATTGATTATCAATTACATTCCTCGTGGAAAAAAACAACATTTAACAATGGTCAAAAATAATTAGATAAAAGATAATATTCATTGAAATATAAATACACATAATAAATTATTAATTATTTCTGAATTATAAAAATACAATAAATGGCATAATAAAGTTGAATGAAAAATATATTAAATTTTAAAAACGAAAACTATGTATATAAAATATATTTAAATTTAACTTTAAATTATTATAAATTATTACATATAATTCAGTTGTTGATAATATATCAATAATCTTCCTATCATTTATAGGTTTTTAACTTTTAATTAGACAATTTTTATTTAAATTTAGACATTTTTTATTTCAATTTAGACATTTTTGCATTGTGTCTAAATTAAAATTGAAAATGTCTTAATAAAAATAAAAGGGTCCAAATTAAAATGAAAATTGTCTATATATAAATTAAAATTATAATAACGAAAAGATTCAAAAAGGATAAGTTTCTTTATTTGAAAAATAAATTCGAGCTTTCGGGCGTAAGCTGCCCTTCTACAGGAATAATGGATATAATTTTAAGTAGTCATGTATTTACAGTTATCAATATTTTCTTTAAATGGTTTCTCGCTTTGGTCTTGCACAGCGCGAGTGGATCGCATACCCACGTGATTTAGTTTAAATCAAAGAAAAGCCTTGATAAAGAGAGGCGTGTTGCCCCTATAAATACTAGTTGACCAATAATTTATATCCAGTATATGCCCTATATTTATCTATATATTAAAAGTTAAAACCCTATATCTGAGAATCTGACGATGAAGAATTCATTGAATCAACTTTGCGACACAAGTTGTCAAAACAAAGTTTGTTATTGTGCCGTAACTAAGAGTCTGTACACGTGAAGCCCAGTTTAGAAAGATTTATTATTTTTTTAAATTTTATTGAAAGGTAAGTCTTGGACGTGACGGCAGGTCAGTTATTGTGTCAAATTATTTGACAAACAGGTTTAATCTTCTCAGTTATGTGGGAAGAATGTTGTTTATTTGTTAAGTTCTCTCCCACGTGTGATTGAACAATGTGGCCATGTTTGTACATAAAGTGGGTTCAAAGGGAATGCGAGGAAGCTTTCAGGAGTTATTACGTGGAGTCGCACGTTCTCTGTGTCTGGTGAACTCCTCGCATACTTGTGTGTCCGCTCCTTATCAACGCTGCGATAAAAGATAAGTACTGATTTTTATTAAGGTCCTTCCTTCTTATTTTTGTTCTACTTTTAAGTATACGCGCCTCTGTGTATTAAGCTACTTTACTTTAGGCGCTAGTACATTTTATTTTTGTGTTGAACCTGTAAAAGTAACTTTTGTCAATTGATGCCTGGGACGGCTTTAGGACATCTCTGTGAAATAGTGTGACAGTATGTCGTCTGACCGCTGTCATGTGACATCAACACGACATCAAATCTTGTGACTTAAGCGTCCTTTTCGCTTTTTACTTTATTAATTATGTTTCAATTTCTTCCATTATTCTTAGAGCATTATCAAACCACGTGACATCTAAAAACATCGGGGCATATGACATCACCGCGACGTCATCAGACCATCATATGACACCATGTCGTTTGACATCAAACTGGAGGACATCAAGGCCGTGTGACATCAAACTGGATGAGATCAGGCCGTGTGACAACAAGGCCGTGGGACATCAAACTGGAGGAGATCAAGGCCGTGTGACATCAAACTGGAGGAGATCAGGCCGTGTGACATCAAGGCCGTGTGACAACAAACTGGAGGAGATCAAGGCCGTGTGACATCAAACTGGAGGAGATCAGGCCGTGTGACATCAAGGCCGTGTGACAACAAACTGGAGGAGATCAAGGCCGTGTGACATCAAACTGGAGGAGATCAGGCCGTGTAACATCAAGGCCGTGTGACATCAAACTGGAGGAGATCAGGCCGTGTGACATCAAGGCCGTGTGACAACAAACTGGAGGACATCAAGGCCGTGTGACATCAAACTGGAGGAGATCAGGCCGTGTGACAACAAGGCCGTGTGACATCAAACTGGAGGAGATCAAGGCCGTGTGACATCAAACTGGAGGAGATCAGGCCGTGTGACATCAAGGCGACACCAAACGATCAATCCAATGGCGTCCGATTCTATTGATTAACAGGTGGCCGCAACAACTCGCGGAACTTTTACAAAACTCCAGACCCGGGGTGTTGTTGTTTAGTTGGTTATCCTGGACACAAGTCGCCAACTACCCAGGCTCTTCGTTGTTTTATTTACAATACCACTGGATATTGATTGTGAGGAATTATTTCCATATAAAAATAAAATGAATAACACAATAATAATTACATATTTACCCTACAGATAGCACTCTTTTATATAATCTCCGTTTTCCCTAAACCTCTAAGAAAATAAACATCTTAAACTGCCCCAATATGGCGTCAGAATGGTCAATGGAATAGAGGTCTGATTGACACAACTGGCGAAACAGCTGGGAGGGTTCACCACTGATGAGCCAGGCACTACTGTGATAAACATTTTATGTAATCACCTTAAATACAGATTAATTCGTCTCGTTTGAAACCTTTAAATTCATTGCGCAAACTACTGTAAATAACTATGAATATCAACTTGCGAATAATTGTTATATAATAAATGTTTTTATTCGAGCTCTAGTATTCAGACATTATGTAAATAAGTGAAATTAGATTTCGAGCGAACAGTTTTATTTTGTTTTTATTCTGAGGTGTTAAAAGCTTGAAGAGCAAAGTTTAAGTTTTATTAAACTTTACATATAAAACTTAAGCTTTCAAACACAAGCTCTTCATCAATGTAGTAAAATCTGATGAGAAAGCCTCGTCCACGAAATCTCTTAAGCTTTATTTGATGAAAATTCAATAAAGGAATATAATTATTTTGTGTATTTGGTCAAATACCGATATACGAGATTGCAAATATCAATATTATAAATCATTTTGAAAATAGAGCAATCCATAAATACACGTTAATATGTTATAATACCTTGATAAAGGTTGGCGTTCAGCCAATTCAAATATTGGTAAAATAAATGACATTTTGATCCAATATATGTCTTTTTAATTAAAAATTATAAATCATGTGATGCAAATAAAGAATCTGGTTATTAGACTGTTGAAGATCGTCTGACTGATATTCCGGAATGAAGAAACCATGGCGTCTGCCTCGATCTTTTGGTTGGTTTTTACAGAACTGTTGATTGACATCTCTACTTAACGTAATTTACGCCTGACTGATATTGATTCGGCAACACTGTTGGAAAACCTTTCTTTCTAAAAAACATGCTACAAATTAGATAAATGACGCGGTAGAAAGAAGGAGTGAAAATTTTCTCCAGAAATTCTCACAATTTAGAAAAAACAAAACCAAATATATTTACGGGGCTTACTTGAGCGTAAAAAGTTGCAGACGAAAGTGTCTCGCGCGGTGAAATATTTAAATATAATAAAGTCATCGATATTTTTGACGGATTTTTCATTAAATTTTTCACAAACTTTTTTTCTCTCTCTCTCACTTTCTCTCCATTCCAAATTAAGGTGGTTTTCATAGTTTAGAAGGGGAAAGAAAAACACTTTATTAATGTCATTTACTGAAGTGTGACAGAATTCTTTTGTTCGTCGATTGATTGGAAATATCGATTTTATCGATGAGTAGTCCATACGTAGCGGCATGCTTTGTCTGAACCGGGGTTATTACACGGACTTGTGTGGCTCAGGGTAACGTAGACATAGATTAATGTGGTTTAGGACAATGTAGTAGCGGATTAAAGTGGTTTAGGGCAATGCAGAAACGGATTAAAGTGGTTTAGGGCAATGTAGAAACGGATTAAAGTGGTTTAGGGCAATGAAGACACGGATTAAAGTGGTTTAGGGCAATGTAGAAACGGATTAAGGTGATTTAGGGCAATGTAGTAACGGATTAAAGTGGTTTAGGGCGATAAGAAACGGATTAAAGTGGTTTAGGGCAATGTAGAAACGGATTAAAGTGGTTTAGGGCAATGTAGAAACGGATTAAAGTGGTTTAGGGCAATGTAGAAACGGATTAAGGTGGTTTAGGGCAATGTAGAAACGGATTAAAGTGGTTTAGGGCAATGTAGACACAGATTAAAGTGGTTAAGGGAAATGTAGAAACGGATTAAGGTGGTTTAGGGCAATATAGAAACGGATTAAGATGGTTTAGGGCAATGTAGAAACGGTTTAAGGTGGTTTAGGGCAATGTAGTAACGGATTGAAGTGGTTTAGGGCAATGTAGTAACGGATTAAAGTGGTTTAGGACAATGTAGAAACGGATTAAGGTGGTTTAGGGCAATGTAGAAACGGATTTAAGTGGTTTAGGACAATGTAGAAACGGATTAAGGTGGTTTAGGGCAATGTAGAAACGGATTTAAGTGGTTTAGGGCAATGTAGAAACAGTTTAAGGTGGTTTAGGGCAATGTAGAAACGGATTAAAGCGGTTTAGGGCAATGTAGTAACGGATTAAAGTGGTTTAGGGCAATGTAGTAACGGATTAAAGTGGTTTAGGACAATGTAGAAACGGATTAAGGTGGTTTAGGGCAATGTAGAAACGGATTTAAGTGGTTTAGGGCAATGTAGAAACAGTTTAAGGTGGTTTAGGGCAATGTAGAAACGGATTAAGGTGGTTTAGGGCAATGTAGAAACGGATTAAAGTGGTTTAAGGCAATGTAGAACGGATTAAAGCGGTTTAGGGCGATGTAGTAACGGATTAAAGTGGTTTAGGGCAATGTAGAAACGGATTAAGGTGGTTTAGGGCAATGTAGAAACGGATTAAAGTAGTTTAGGGCAATGTAGTAACGGATTAAAGTGGTTTGGGGCAATGTAGAAACGGTTTAAGGTGGTTTAGGGCTATGTAGAAACGGATTAAGGTGGTTTAGGGAAATGTAGAAACGGATTAAGGTGGTTTAGGGCAA
This sequence comes from Cordylochernes scorpioides, assembly GCA_030710605.1. Taxonomy (NCBI): domain Eukaryota; kingdom Metazoa; phylum Arthropoda; class Arachnida; order Pseudoscorpiones; family Chernetidae; genus Cordylochernes; species Cordylochernes scorpioides. The sequence goes on along the minus strand of CP092869.1, from coordinate 103,319,280 downwards.
TGTAGTAACGGATTAAAGTGGTTTAGGGCAATGTAGAAACGGATTAAAGTGGTTTAGGGCAATATAGAAACGGATTAAAGTGGCTTAGGGCAACGTAGAAACGGATTTAAGTGGTTTAGGGCAATGTAGAAACGGATTTAAGTGGTTTAGGGCAATGTAGAAACAGTTTAAGGTGGTTTAGGGCAATGTAGAAACGGATTAAGGTGGTTTAGGGCAATGTAGGAACGGAATTAAGGTGGCTTAGGGCAATGTAGTAACGGATTAAAGTGGTTTAGGGCAATGTAGAAACAGTTTAAGGTGGTTTAGGGCAATGTATAAACGGATTAAGGTGATTTAGGGCAATGTAGAAACGGATTAAAGTGGTTTAAGGCAATGTAGAACGGATTAAAGCGGTTTAGGGCAATGTAGTAACGGATTAAAGTGGTTTAGGGCAATGTAGAAACGGATTAAGGTGGTTTAGGGCAATGTAGAAACGGATTAAAGTAGTTTAGGGCAATGTAGTAACGGATTAAAGTGGTTTGGGGCAATGTAGAAACGGTTTAAGGTGGTTTAGGGCTATGTAGAAACGGATTAAGGTGGTTTAGGGCAATGTAGTAACGGATTAAAGTGGTTTAGGGCAATGTAGAAACGGATTAAAGTGGTTTAGGGCAATATAGAAACGGATTAAAGTGGCTTAGGGCAATGTAGAAACGGATTTAAGTGGTTTAGGGCAATGTAGAAACGGATTTAAGTGGTTTAGGGCAATGTAGAAACAGTTTAAGGTGGTTTAGGGCAATGTAGAAACGGATTAAGGTGGTTTAGGGCAATGTAGGAACGGATTAAGGTGGTTTAGGGCAATGTAGGAACGGATTAAGGTGGCTTAGGGCAATGTAGTAACGGATTAAAGTGGTTTAGGGCAATGTAGAAACGGATTTAAGTGGTTTAGGGCAATGTAGAAACGGATTTAAGTGGTTTAGGGCAATGTAGAAACAGTTTAAGGTGGTTTAGGGCAATGTAGAAACGGATTAAGGTGGTTTAGGGCAATGTAGGAACGGATTAAGGTGGCTTAGGGCAATGTAGTAACGGATTAAAGTGGTTTAGGGCAATGTAGAAACGGATTAAGGTGGTTTAGGGAAATGTAGAAACGGATTAAGGTGGTTTAGGGCAATGTAGTAACGGATTAAAGTGGTTTAGGGCAGTGTAGAAACGGATTAAAGTGGTTTAGGGCAATGTAGAAACGGATTAACGTGGTTTAGGGCAATGTAGAAACGGATTAAGGTGGTTTAGGGCAATGTAGAAACGGATTATAGTAGTTTAAGACCTTTAAACACGGATTAAGGTGGTTTAGGGCAATCAAAACACGGATTAAGGTTGATCAAGGCATTTATCTTGGCGACGAAGACACCTCGACTGAGGAAGATCAGGGCAATGACGACACGGACCGAGGTAGTCCATTGCACGGACCGAGGTTGACCGTTGCACGGACCGAGGTAGCCCATTACACGGACCGAGGTAGTCCAGATCCCGGGCGCCGGCGCTGATCCATTCGGAAATCAATCCACTTTGTCTCCATCGAAAGTGGGCGGAACCCCATTCGGTCATCTCGCCTTAATTTTATTGGTTCCTTTTCTTTGTGACGTCAAGGGTGGCCTCCAGTAGACCGTGGCGTCCTTCGTTTCCTTGTTCGACACGTGGTGTTGTCACGCCGTGTTGTCAGGCCGTGTTGTCAGGCCGTGTTGTCATACCGTGTAGCTATACCGTGTTGTCACACCGTGTTGTTATACCGTGTTGTCAGGCCGTGTTGTCACACCGTGTTGTCATACCGTGTTGTCAGGCCGTGTAGCTATACCGTGTTGTCACACCGTGTTGTCAGGCCGTGTTGCCAGGCCGTGTAGCTATACCGTGTTGTCAGGCCGTGTAGCTATACCGTGTTGTCACACCGTGTTGTCAGGACCAGTACAGCCAGAACCTACAACAACCACCACAATGACCAACACCAAGTTTCTACACAGAAACACAAATCTTTATTTAAAACATCTCCAATGATCAATTTCACCGTTACAATAAAGCTAGGCGAGATTCCATGCCTTGAAGGATTCACAGCGCAATTTACAAACAATTTAGAACATTGAAGAATATACATTTTAATTTGAAAGCTCCTGGTCCAGTTTAATTGAAGTAAATAATTGTGTCCTTATAAGTTTAAAACATTGTGTTTGAAGCAGATTTCAACTTTTTGTCTGTATTTCCAGTACTACCTGGTCACTCTACCAGCAACACTACCAGATATCTAGGTGTTTAAGACATTAACACGCCATCTATTAACAAAAAATGAAACCATTTAGAATGGGGTTTCCTCCTAATTCCCTTAGAATTCTAATGTATAGTTCTACTGTGTCCCTAGATTTGTTCAATACCTTAAACAATAATCCCTTTAAAATCCCGCGGTACAAATATCAAATAATAAATTTATATATATAATAAATAATATTGTACAACCCGGTACAATATCAAAGACATGGTGAAGTGGGGTAGATTGAACTGGATCACTGAGAGAGACTGATGAAAGGAGAGACTGTCATGAATTTAACCTGGAAATATGCAAATTTGTCTGATAACAGACAAATTTGCATATGCTGAAGAAGAATTATGATAATGTTGTAATAATGGATTCCTATCTTTACTCGTACTACGATACAATTACTACTCTTTTTCTTAGAGACATTCTTGTTAAGACAACCTTGGTTGGGCAGGCATTCACTCGGGCACACCCGGGCGAAGCCAGATCATTTCTGTAGTTGTTAACATAATCTCTCCGAACCCTGGCCACATGGATGGTTGTCACATTAGCGCGGCTATCATCATGTTCATGTTTAATCATCATTTCATAGAGAGGGGAAAATTACTTTATATTACAACGTCCATATATACTCATGAACAAAACATAAGGAAGTGGAAAGTTTTTGATATCGCCGGTCGTCTGTTTTTTTTTAAGGAGACAGAGTCAATTGGTTACGTTTGGAAAGCCCAATTTCAAGAAATTGAGTTGGGAAAATATCATGGAACAAGTTAAATAAACGTTTAGTTGATTTTTGTTCCACTAGATGGCGCTCTTCCATATAAAATATTCATATGAGCGGTCAGGATATGTCTTTTTCGTTTTTAATATATTTACATATTAAAATAAAGGCATATCTTGGATCAATATAATTTATTGAAAGGTATTTTCGATATTTCGATGAGGTTGTTCTTCTAGGAATTCAAACTCCTTCTAAGCCCATCATCCGCGGGATACACGAGAAGTATTGTTTATATAAGTGGATACATATATATATATATATTAAAATGGCATATCCTGCCTAGGAGCACATGTGCTTTACAAAAGGCAGAGCGCCATCTGGTGAAACGAAATCAACTAAACATTGATTTAACTTGTTCCCTGATATTTGGCCAACCCAATTTATTGATAAATCAAGAAAAGCAATCCACGAACGCGTTTCGCGCTTTTTGGCGCTCGTCAGCGTGGAGTAGGCGGAACTATTGAGACCAAAAAATATTTTTTGATCCCAATGGCTTCCCGAAAAACCAAGAAATGGGTATTTAAGGCCAAACTTGCGTAAATACGCTTAGCACATTAAAAAACGAAATAAAATAAAATATATGTTATATTTATGAATGATTTCTGCTGTTGACTTTGGAATATTATTTTCTAATTATTTTTTGGATACCTGAGTATCATTATGATATTGTTTTCCAGTCGTGTGTGTGGGAATAATAAGATAGTTTTGATTAGAGATTGCTTTAATTGAACTAAAGGAATATAGAAAAAAAAACATAATTTGATAAAAGTACTGCCTGGCTTAAGGCGTAAGAATAAAAAAAATAAAAAAACTTATTTACATAATGTACAAAAGGTTTGAGCCGGCCATCGGGAAACAACAACAATGAGTTTTTATAGGGGAAGCATGACCTCTGGCGGTCGATTTAACAGAGTATTTGAATCTATGAAATATAATTTTAAATAAAATAATATTTTAATATAACATATATTACTATACTCAAAAATGTTGGAAGGGCTTGGCTCATCTGTGTAGAACCCTCCCTGTACCTTTTCCAGGACATAATTTATGATTGATTCAAGAAGCCACAGCATGTACCGACAAGCCAAACAGGCCTCTACGTGATTGGCTGCATTAATTCACATATTTGTGCGGTCAATATTTACTTCCGCATTTGGAGAACAATGCTTAGTTCATGTTTACCCCGATAGATGGCAGTCTCTTCGACGTTTAGTTCATTTGTATTCCGCTAGATGACGTCGCCCCTATTTGCATATTCCAGCCACATGCAAATTCCATAAATCTCTTGACTCTACCATGATATATCGGGAATGGCTGAAATTTAATTGCATAACCTCAGCTTCCAAGATGTGATTGACAAATGCAGTTATTTGATTGATTGAAGTTATGTATTTAAGTATCACGGACAGGAATTTGAAAATGTAAATTTTTTGCTATTATCCCGGTAATATCTGTTGGAATTAGTCACTGTACTATTGTTCCTGCATTCAACTTCCATGTTCTATTCTTTCAACGGATTCGTCTGCTGCGAGCCACCTGCTCACTGTTTTACATACTTCCATATTTTCAGTTTCTTTGATCATCTTCATTAATGTCTTCGTCTGAACCCACTCATTAGCTTCCCATCCAGTCATCCATCAGTCCGATTCTTCCCGACAGCATATATTTCCATTTATTTTACCTTCCAGACCTTTCTTCATTTATTCTCAATATCTGCCCATCTAAAAGGATATTTTACTGATGACCCTCTTCAACACATCTTTCCCAATCTCCTCACGACTTCATCAGTTCATCTATCCATTTTTCTTCACATCCTGGGTACTTCCAATCTTCCTTCCTCTGCACATTCCATTGTCAACACTCGACCTTTAAATTCATAGGTTGTCAGAGCCTCATTACCATCTTGTTTGTGCTCGCTGGTGGAGTTGGATTTGAGAAAAAAGTGCCCAATGCGGGATTCGACCCTGTCTTCTTGTTGTCAAAGAGAATGTTTAAACTCAGAGCCTCATTACGTTGTTTGTGCTTCCTGGTGGGGTTGGATTTTAGCAAGAATGAGGGACCATTGGAGCTTTTTTTATAAATAATAAAGTGCCCAATGCAGGATTCAACCTTGTCTTGTTGTTTCCAAAGAGAGTGTTCACGCTAGGTGTATGGAAATGTTGGAAGAGATTTCTAGCAGAGCTGGAGAAGGGGAAATTCCAGTTTGAACGAGGCAACTCCGGTATCTCTGGTGTCAAATGTCCCCAAAGTTTTAAATTGTCCAAACTTGGCTTTCAGCGGGGAGAGACTCTCACATTCTTCTACCTCTTTATTCTTAAGGAATTCAAATGTTGTGGCTCCAACGTCCAGACCGCTCTTCGGTCAACCATCTTGGAATACCGTTGTCATGTTGGCCATTTCTTCCCAAAATGTTTATAAATAACTGCCATATTGTTATTTATAGTGCCAATAGCAATGATTAAAAAAGTATTTTTATCAGATTTCTAATAGATAAAATTATTCTTTTATGTTTTAATTTGAAAGTGTTACCTTGCGGAGAAATGAATGGCTTTCAAGAGGTAACATATGACATCCGCAGAGTACAGGCTGTCAACATGTGGCACCGGACTTATAGTCTTAGAAATTTTGTTCACACTTGGTTATCTCGTGTATCTTCAATAAAGGTCACTGAAATATCTTTCAGAGTTATTGTCTGAATTCCGATATACATGCTAAAAGGTACAACTTCCTTAAGTGTTGTCCATGAGTGTATATATGTGTCTTCAATAAAGGTCACTGTAATATCTTTCAGAGTTATTGTCTGAATCCCGATATACATGTTAAAAGGTACAACTTCCTTAAGTGTTGTCCATGAGTGTATATATGTGTGTCTTCAATAAAGGTTCTTGTAATATCTTTCAGAGTTATTGTCTGAGAATCCCGATATACATACTAAAAGGTACAACTTCCTTGAATTTTGTCTATGAATGTCTATGGAACAATCCATAAAACACATAAAACAGGGTATACATTCATATAACATTTTACAGAACACTTTACATATGGCACAAATGGAATAAAGTCCGCCTTAGACTGACGAGGGCCATTATCCCGAAACCATGGTCTCTAGGTGGACGCTTCTCAGTTTGTCAAAGTTGGTGTTGTGGCTTTGTCACCGACCCGAGGCCGCTAGTTAGCGGATACGGATGGCGTTTAATTTTAGCGTCTATTTAGGCGGGAGAGTGACCTTTATTTCTATGTTGAAAAAATTCCATCTATGCAACACTCTGTACAGAATATTTACATATGGTACATACAACACACGGCACAAGACTAAGTGTGCAGCAGTTAAATATTCCAGGATTCCATTGCGACACCCAACAAGGTTTACCTTCTAAGTGACTTCAAACAGCCATTTATATTTTCGAGGAAAAAAAGTTAGAGCGGGGATCGTGCCCGAGCCACCAAGGCGACCACGCCCGCGGGGATCGATGTATTGTCTTGTCCCCATTCCTTGTCACCGGCGACAGTACGTGACACGGGGAGCTTCTAGCGCGGTCTCCGTTTACAGCCATTTCATTCAAATCTCACTTGTAAACATGTAATGATATATATTTCAATGCTACAAACTTTAAGGTGGATCAGGCGGATAGACATCTCCATGTAACTGAAAGTCGTGGCTTGGCGCAAGCCATCAGCAATCTTTCTTTACACGGTCAGGAAATGCCTTTTTATAAGAATGTATATTTCAATGTTTTGGGGTGAACGGTTTTAATGCGTTTCAATCCGTTTGATAATTTGCATAGTCCGTTCTTTCCCTACCGCAGAATTTGACCGGTGCAGACGGAACCTTGAAACGACATAACGTGAAAATATTGATGACAGGAGAGACTGTCATTGATTTAACCTAGAAATATGTAAATTGGTCTGATAACAGGATAATTTGCATATGCTGAATATGCATAAAATATAATAAACCTATCTTCACCAATACTACGATACAATTATTACTATTGTGCTTAGAGACATTTTTGTAAGGCAACATTGGTTGGGCAGGTATTCACTCGGGCACACCCGGGCGAAGCCAGGTCATCTCTGGAGTTGTTAACAAGATTTATCCGAACCCTGGCCACATGGATGGTTGTCACAGAAGCGCAGCTATCATCATCTCTTCATATTTAATTATCAGTTCATTGATAGGCAGCGGTGCCAGGTTTCCTGAATGAAACTATGGAAATAAAGTGGCGGGCAGTGGTGCTAGGCTAATATTTGCCGCAAGGCTTATATTACGGGGTCTCAGTTATTGTTCGTCTGCCAGTAATTTGCTCTGTCCTTTCTCATTAGTCGTCTGCTTGCCTGGCTGTTGTCACAGCGTCGCTTTCTCCGACTGCCAATTTCTACATTCATTTGACAGAATTGAATCAATAAAGACATCGAATACCGGCCACAAATTTAATTTAGACAGTCCAACTTGCCACTACAGTAACATAACCACCAAATCTGAAAGATTAATCCTTGAATCGCTGATTTCCAAACAACACAATAGCATTTTTATTTTTTATTTATTTCAATTCAAAACGCTATGTCCCCCTAGGGACACTTGCGCTAAATATACATACAAATATATATTAAAAATGGCATATCCTGACCAGGAGCACATGTGCTTTTCAGAAGGCAGAGCGCCATCTGGTGGAACAGAAATCAACTATTCATTGATTTAGCCTGTTCCCTGATATTTGGCCAACCCAATTTCTTGATAAATCAAGAAAAGCCATCCACGAACGCGTTTCGCGCTTTTGGCGCTCGTCAGCGTGGAGTAGGCTGAACCATTGCGACCAAAAAATAATTTTTGATCCCAATGGCTTCCTGAAAAACCAAGAAATGGGTATTTAAGGCCAAACTTGCGTAAATACGCTTAGCACATTAAAAAACGAAAGAAAAAAATAAAAGATAAAAAGATCAGGTGTTGAAATCAATATTAAAAATGGCATATCCTGACCAGGAGCACATGTGCTTTTCAGAAGGCAGAGCGCCATCTGGTGGAACAGAAATCAACTATTCATTGATTTAGCCTGTTCCCTGATATTTGGCCAACCCAATTTCTTGATAAATCAAGAAAAGCCATCCACGAACGCGTTTCGCGCTTTTGGCGCTCGTCAGCGTGGAGTAGGCTGAACCATTGCGACCAAAAAATAATTTTTGATCCCAATGGCTTCCTGAAAAACCAAGAAATGGGTATTTAAGGCCAAACTTGCGTAATATTTACGCAAGTTTGGCCTTAAATACCCATTTCTTGGTTTTTCAGGAAGCCATTGGGATCAAAAATTATTTTTTGGTCGCAATGGTTCAGCCTACTCCACGCTGACGAGCGCCAAAAGCGCGAAACGCGTTCGTGGATGGCTTTTCTTGATTTATCAAGAAATTGGGTTGGCCAAATATCAGGGAACAGGCTAAATCAATGAATAGTTGATTTCTGTTCCACCAGATGGCGCTCTGCCTTCTGAAAAGCACATGTGCTCCTGGTCAGGATATGCCATTTTTAATATTGATTTCAACACCTGATCTTTTTATCTTTATTTTTTTCTTTCGTTTTTTAATGTGCTAAGCGTATTTACGCAAGTTTGGCCTTAAATACCCATTTCTTGGTTTTTCAGGAAGCCATTGGGATCAAAAATTATTTTTTGGTCGCAATGGTTCAGCCTACTCCACGCTGACGAGCGCCAAAAGCGCGAAACGCGTTCGTGGATGGCTTTTCTTGATTTATCAAGAAATTGGGTTGGCCAAATATCAGGGAACAGGCTAAATCAATGAATAGTTGATTTCTGTTCCACCAGATGGCGCTCTGCCTTCTGAAAAGCACATGTGCTCCTGGTCAGGATATGCCATTTTTAATATTGATTTCAACACCTGATCTTTTTATCTTTTATTTTTTTCTTTCGTTTTTTAATGTGCTAAGCGTATTTACGCAAGTTTGGCCTTAAATACCCATTTCTTGGTTTTTCAGGAAGCCATTGGGATCAAAAATTATTTTTTGGTCGCAATGGTTCAGCCTACTCCACGCTGACGAGCGCGAAACGCGTTCGTGGATGGCTTTTCTTGATTTATCAAGAAATTGGGTTGGCCAAATATCAGGGAACAGGCTAAATCAATGAATAGTTGATTTCTGTTCCACCAGATGGCGCTCTGCCTTCTGAAAGGCACATGTGCTCCTGGTCAGGATATGCCATTTTTAATATTGATTTCAACACCTGATCTTTTTATCTTTTATTTTTTTCTTTCGTTTTTTAATGTGCTAAGCGTATTTACGCAAGTTTGGCCTTAAATACCCATTTCTTGGTTTTTCAGGAAGCCATTGGGATCAAAAATTATTTTTTGGTCGCAATGGTTCAGCCTACTCCACGCTGACGAGCGCCAAAAGCGCGAAACGTGTTCGTGGATGGCTTTTCTTGATTTATCAAGAAATTGGGTTGGCCAAATATCAGGGAACAGGCTAAATCAATGAATAGTTGATTTCTGTTCCACCAGATGGCGCTCTGCCTTCTGAAAAGCACATGTGCTCCTGGTCAGGATATGCCATTTTTAATATTGATTTCAACACCTGATCTTTTTATCTTTTATTTTTTTCTTTCGTTTTTTAATGTGCTAAGCGTATTTACGCAAGTTTGGCCTTAAATACCCATTTCTTGGTTTTTCAGGAAGCCATTGGGATCAAAAATTATTTTTTGGTCGCAATGGTTCAGCCTACTCCACGCTGACGAGCGCCAAAAGCGCGAAACGCGTTCGTGGATGGCTTTTCTTGATTTATCAAGAAATTGGGTTGGCCAAATATCAGGGAACAGGCTAAATCAATGAATAGTTGATTTCTGTTCCACCAGATGGCGCTCTGCCTTCTGAAAAGCACATGTGCTCCTGGTCAGGATATGCCATTTTTAATATTGATTTCAACACCTGATCTTTTTATCTTTTATTTTGTTCTTTCGTTTTTTAATGTGCTAAGCGTATTTACGCAAGTTTGGCCTTAAATACCCATTTCTTGGTTTTTCAGGAAGCCATTGGGATCAAAAATTATTTTTTGGTCGCAATGGTTCAGCCTACTCCACGCTGACGAGCGCCAAAAGCGCGAAACGTGTTCGTGGATGGCTTTTCTTGATTTATCAAGAAATTGGGTTGGCCAAATATCAGGGAACAGGCTAAATCAATGAATAGTTGATTTCTGTTCCACCAGATGGCGCTCTGCCTTCTGAAAAGCACATGTGCTCCTGGTCAGGATATGCCATTTTTAATATTGATTTCAACACCTGATCTTTTTATCTTTTATTTTTTTCTTTCGTTTTTTAATATACAAATATATATAACAAAGAAAATATTCAACATGGAAAGATACACAGAAAGCGACTTAGAAAGATTCAAAATGTTATTTACATATAGAGATATTCTTTGAATTTTATTTACAGTTACATCATTAAATTTAAAAAATATATACACACATATACATGAATACACCTATATATTGTTTACAACCATATAATATGTCCAATATTTCCTTGAGATCGTTACATCAAAGTCCATTTTTCCTAATGAAGTCCAAAATAAATAAATGAAGTCCAATAGCATTAATCGTAAAATAGATATCCCAGAACAATTTTGTCATATTCCATACCACAAAAATCAGTTTTCTCCTTTATCCAATTAATAGTTTAAAACTTAACTTTATTAAAATATTGAAATTTAAGGTTAATTAATTTATTTCCAATTGTTAAACATAGTAAAATAGTAATAATTTATGTAGTTTTAATACTTTTCTTTCTGATATTTTATGTAAAAATTTTGTAACAAATCAAATGTATATAACTGTCTCTCGTGGATCAAATGTTTCATTTTTGCCTGTAGAAGGGCGGCTCCAGCCCGAAAGCTCGCGCATATCATAATAAAAGAAACTCATTGCGAAAGGTTGTATTTTTATTTTAAAATAAAGACATCGTTGAAGAAATCTCCGGTATTCAAACACCCAGTTCATTTAATCTATCTCCCAAATATATTGAAGCTAGAGGTTGTGATTTCTTGGTTCTGGAAATAACAGACACTTCTAGAGGTTTTTATTTTGTTCGACGTTTCGACAAAATTAAGTCCGATAGCTTGAAAAAATAAAAATGTACTAATTGTTTGCGGAAGAACATTGCTTGATGTAAATATTTATATGTAATTCTACTGTCCTGAAACCTTATTTCCATAGTTTTATTGAATACAATAGCTAAGATTCCACCCTTCAGTGTAGCATATTGTCGCGGAGATAAATAAAGCAAGGGCAAATTCGGGAATAATTAATTTATTATAAAGGTGGGTGTTTAACTTTTAGTTCTCCAATAAAATTATATACAAGAGGTATTTATAGGGAGAACAACTTATCCAAAGATAATAATAATGAGCGTCGTCAGCCATCGAGGCGTCCTGTTTTCCTTATTTGCCGATCGCATTCCGAGAACCCCTCACACCTATGGTCCCCCCCGGAGTCCAGGGATGATTGACAGGTGTCCCATGGGGCATGTGACCGGAGTTGCAGAGCTACTTGACAATGTATAAGTAGAATTGTCCAATACAGTATTAGAACTCTAAGAAGCAGTCTGGTAGATTAAATTGACGAAAACGCTGGGAGGGTTCACCACTGATGAGCCAAAAAAGTCCTCTCAATATTTGTTTATCGCACTAAGGACAGTAGAGATCTGTTTTATAATGTAACAAAGTATTTATTAATTTTATTATTTTATTAACACAGTGATCTTTTTTATGTTTATATTTTGCTATTCTGTAAATTTCCCTCGTAGCTTATCTTTTGTTTACCATTCTTAGTTTGTCCTTGCCTGAAATAAATTGTTGTCTCATCCCGAAGTTGATCTTCCCTAATTTTCCACGTGGCAATATTTTAAAAAAGCAATCATCCTTTGATACTTCCATTCCTTATAGATACATGACATCGCCTTATAAAGAACTGCGACCATTCCCTACTGTAGATTAAATAAACTGACATAAGATATTCTAGTTCAGTGTTATAATGAAGTAAAGACAGGGGTTGGGTGATGAGTGTATTAGTGTTTGATGGCAAAGATTCCAGATTTCGGACATGTCACTCTACAATTGAATAGAGTTTGTTTCTTATCATCCCCAGTACATGTGGTACAAGCCATGATAATCATGGTGGTTAAAAGTTGACGACTCTTTTTGTGCTGTAAGTACACCACATATCTATATTTAATTAAAAAGACATATATTGGATCAAAAAATCATTTATTTTACCAATATTTCAGTTGGCTGAATGCCTGTTGACGTTATGTGGCGCTGAGTTTGTTGTTGACACACTTTAATATGTTATAACACTTTGATAAAGGTTGGCATTCAGCCAGCTGAAATATTGGTGAAATAAATGATTTTTTGATCCAATATATGCCTTTTTAATTAAAGATTTATCTATGGATTGCTCTATTTTCAAAACATATCTATATATGTAGAAATTAGTTAGACTTTGTCACTTACAAATACGAATTCATAAAGGTTGGACTTTACATAAATAGGGGCTCAAATTGTAGTTTTTGTTTTCTAAATTGAGAAAATAAAAAGTGTCTAATGCACACGGGATTCAATCCAGGGTCGTGAGAAATCAACGTCTTATATCACCCCTCCATCGACCCCACAGCGACATAGCTCTTTTATATATCGTTCTGTTGGACGGCAAGATAGGTGCGTCGTTGTGTCATAATACCTAAAACTCCTCCTAGCGGCGCCTGGACCTCCTGACTCTGGTGTGCACATCAACATCTGACTTACACACATGTGAGGGCGGTGGGCGAGGTGCGTGCAGGGGGGACACGCCCGTTGCCATGGCGACCACTTGTTACGGCAGGCGGTCATTGTCACCCCAGATGTGGGCCAGTGGTCCATGTGGTGTCCATCGGCGTGATCCATGTGGTCGACAAGACGTCAAAGAACGCTTATAAGAACGTTAACGATGTCTTCAACTTGAATTAAACATTATAGCATTATTATCCCTAGTACACGTGACACCATGATAATAATAGTGGGTGTTAGTAAGCGAATGATCTTATTGTAAGTGCACCACATGTCTACACGTATAGACAGCAGTTCGAATTTTGCACTTACAAGTTTGCCGGAGTTCTATTTAGTTACTTGCACTCACTGATCGTGTCGGACTTTTGTACGAGTGTACGAATTTTGTACGAATCAGTGGTCACATTGGAACATTTTATTATTGAGAAAAAGGCATCAGTGTAGCATATAAAAGCAGAATCGTCCAATACAGTATTAGAGCTCTAAGAAGCGGTCTGGTGGATTAAATTGGCGAAACCGCTGGGAGGGTTCACCACTGATGAGCCAAGCCCTCCCAATATATTTTTTCATCGCAGTAAGGAGAGTAGAAGTTCGTTTTATGTATAAAAGAAACATTCACGCTTTTAAATCCTTTTATTTTATATAAAAAGGCATCTCCTTATCGTGCAACTGAAAGTTGCTGATGGCTTGCGCCATCTATCGGAATAAATATCAACTATTCTCGTTGATTTCTAATGTTGATTTCTAATGACTAAAATTAGAAATCAACGAGAATAGTTTATATTTATTCCGATAGATGGCGCAAGCCATCAGCAACTCTCAGTTGCACGATAAGGAGATGCCTTTTTCTTAATTTATTCCCCTTATCCCAGTACAATATCACATTTTTACTGTTTTATCACATTTATTTTTATATTAGAAAAAAGGTGTCCAATGTGGGATTGGATCCCTGGTCGTAGCATCAATGGTGTTTACCGCACCAACGAACCAATAAACAAACCTCCAGTTGAAAGAAGACGGTCTCGAGTTGTCCGCAGGAATGGAACAAGCCAGTCTACATGTCTATCATGATACATTAGCGCGCCATCTGTTATCAAAATTCGAAACTATTATAGACCCGTATGATTCTTTTTTAAAAAATAAACAATTTCCACTGCCCTTACTGCAATTAATCTGGCGAAACCGCTGGGAGGGTTCACCACTGATGTGCCAGGCCCTTCCCATTAATTTTTCAATTGCAGTAAGAGCAGTGGAAATTGTTTATTTTTTAAAAAGAATCAAACGCGTCTATAAAATAGATGGCGTCTAGTTTTGACGTCTATTTTGACGGGAGAGGCGACCTTTGTATCTTTAGCGTCTATAATAGTTTCGAATTTTGACAGGTCTATCAATCACACTAGGTTGTGCTTCGGCATGTGATGACATAAAACGAATAATTTCCATATTTACCGAGTTTTTACCGTGGAGCTGGCTACATAGCGGTACCATTCCAACCCTCGCAAGATATTTAGACAGCCGTTCCATACGGTCCCAGGACGTCGGTAAAATCATCCAAAACTTCACCAGTTCAGCCCAAGGAACTTCTAGCCCACGCCATGTTGTATCTATTTATAGATGACACGCTCTGAAGCCTTGGTTTTAGAAAATCTATTTGCAGAACAGTGCGTATATATATAAGACATGGAAATTTTGCCGGGGGGAAATTGATATAAAGAGACATGGGTCGCCTCTCCCGTCAAAATAGACGTCAAAAACAATAAATGGCGTCTAGTTTTAGACGTCTATTTTGACGGGAGAAGCGACCCTTGTCTTTATATATATATATATATATATATATATATATATATATACATATATGTCATAATATATGCTCTTCCAGGAATAATAAAGTAAATCTACAGTCGACCAGAGAGAGAGAGACGTAGTCGATAGAAGGCAACTAAGTTACGGCCATTTTGAACCACTGGTCACATGCCGGAGGGGGCTTTTCTTGGAACCCTCAGTACCTATTTTTGGAGTCGGGGGGTGGTTTGCGACACAAACGGTCGTTCCGCAGTGGCAGCCACTAGCGCTCCCTCTCTCTCTCGGTTTGCTGGGTCCCATCTCCCAAACTTGTGGTTTCCTTATTTCTCTCTCCCCACATTATCACTATATTGTCACATATATATAACATGAAAACATTAAATCATGAATATTTCTTTTACACTTATAGATATAATGAAATTAAAGTAACCCCCCTGTACTGATGAAGACAATATCTCAAAACTGTGGTATACTGGTTGTTGGCTTTTGTCTGTATTTACTGGTGTTGTGTCTAAATCACAACTAGTGAAGTTTTCACAATGATGATAAAATATTAAAGCATTGTTCCTATGTATATTCAAAGGGAGAGGTGCCTCCTTTAGTACATATATATAAATATATTTACGCAATTACGTATTTACGCAAGTTTGGCCTTAAATACCCATTTCTTGGTTTTTCAGGAAGCTACTGGGACCAGAAAATCTTTTTTTGGTCGCAGTGGTTCAGCCTACTCCACGCTGACGAGCGCCAAAAGCGCGAAACGCGTTCGTGGATGGCTTTTCTTGATTTATCAAGAAATTGGGTTGGCCAAATATCAGGGAACAGGCTAAATCAATGTTTAGTTGATTTCTGTTCCACCAGATGGCGCTCTGCCTTCTGTAAAGCACATGTGCTCCTGGTCAGGATATGCCATTTTATATATATATATATAAATATATAACACAATTATAATGCGGCTTATGATTGTAAAACGACATTTGAAAATTACCCCGCATGTGTTTCTTTTGAACGAAAAATCAAAATTTATTTATAGGAGAAATAATGATTATTTATAACCTTATGGATGAGGTATGGAATATTTTTCTTCGTTCAAAAGAAACACATGCGGGATAATTTTCAAATGTCGTTATATGAATATATTTTTATACATTATCTTTATTTCTACACAGAGATATAGGAGGTGCTGAGATGATGATGATACCATTAACACACTATATTCGTTCTTCTGCTATTTTATTTAATAGTTTGCGAGAGTTTTTATAACTTCTAACTATGACTGATGAGATATATGTTCCTAAAACATCTCTTCCTGAAGAAAAAAAAAAAAACCTTAAAAAAATTATTAAAAAGAAAAACTTATTTCATCAGGCTCGTGTTTTTTATATTTTTCTTCCTATTTTTTTTTTTTGTATTTTCCTTCCCGATTTTTCCTGGTCTCGCCTCGATAGTTTCCGCAGAAATTTGAGATAAATTACTTTGGGTTTCGCCGAGTTTTTCGCAGCGAAATCTTTTATTAATTTTGTGTTTACATTCGCGGACACGCTCCGCTGGACATCGACTCTGGGACAGAGAAGACGTAGTTGTTGACATCTCCCTCACATGATATAAACAACGCCCGCACCACAAAGCCTCCAAATAGAGAAATCCATTCTAAAGATCTACAATAGAAACCAATACAGAACAATACACATCCCAAAAACTACCATTTATTAAGAATCCGTTAATCTATATCCAAGTTTTACCGTTTTATTCAAGGGTATAATATTTCCGACGTGTGATATATTAAATAACCTTTAAAAACGTTACGTAGTGTATTTATATTTGACTATTCCAAATCATGGCATTTGTTAATTGTTTTAACTTTATGTAAAATATTTCCTTTTTATCTCTATCTTGTATAAAAGGAGATTACTGGATTAAATAAACATTCAGTTCAACTTGTAAAGCTAGAACGAGTCTTATTCTGATAACACTTAGCCATTACAACATGGCGGTGTTTTTAAATAATTAAATAAATAGACAAAGGTCACCTCTCCCGTCAAAATAGACGTCAAAACCAGACACCACCATCTATAATTAAATATGAAACAATATAGCTACATTAACTAATAATCTAGTTAATTCCAAATGTTTCAGTAACTCGATGTCACTCAGGGAAATGGTGATTTTGGAATCTTATTTCAGAAACCTAGGATTCAAAATAAACATTCCCTTGAAAGACATTGAATTACTGAAACAATGGAAATTAAATAGATAATTAGTTCTATAAAATAATCCCTTGCATCAATATTGAGTAAAATCAATCATTCCTCCAGGGAAAAGTGTCTTTTTGAAAACATTTTTATTGTTTTCTAGCTTTCGGGCACGTACGCCCTTCTACAGGAGAAAACCTGGTATAATGATACGCCAATAGAACACGAGTTAAATATAATCGGATTTTACATATTTTTATGAAGATATAAAAATTATTTTTTACATATTAACTATTATACAAATTAAGACAAAATATTTAAAAAATATATATATCTAATAAGAGGACAAACAAATGAATAAATATAGGCTACTAGAAAAACCAAGGAAGCAAGGAATACATAGTTAGGTTGTAGTTATCATTATTAGGAGATGTCTACTTGGTTCCCACCGCTGCTATTCTGAGATGATTTCTGTATTTGGATGATTAGGGGTGAGCTCAGGGAATAGTATATTATAAACTTCCGGAATGTCTATTCTTCTGTTAATACTATTGTGCTTTCTTGATATTATGGATTCTATGATGAGTCTCTGTTGTTTATTGGGGATGTTGGAATAATGGGTTCTTGGTTCGGATAGTGCGAAGGAATGGCCTTTTTCTCTTACATGATGATATACTAGAGATCTATTGTCTTGGTTTTCGATATTTCGTTGATGTTCTGATATTCTCATATTCAAATTTCTACTTGTTTCACCTACGTATTTGGTTCTGCATTCGTTGCATTCTATAGAGTATATGGCATTCTTAATATTGGAAGGATAATTTAGGCTATTGCTTTTTGTTATAGGGTTTCTTAGTAGTGAACTTAAACTTGGTGAGTTGCAGAAGAAGGTTTTAACGCCGAATTTTTTCAGATGACGAGCTATTGATATGGATACAGGTGAGTAGGGAATACTACAAATAGATTTGTAAACTGGGGGATTTCATATTTCAGACGGGCTATGAAAATGTCTTAAAATAAATGACAAAGGATATTGGCAGGTTTTTAGATTCCTTAAGATGTTCTGGGTCTCTTCTGTTTTGAAGGTTTGAAGTGAGCAGTGGCTATGGACACGTTTGGTAAGGGTCTTCACGGTATTGATTTTATGGCTGAGAGGGCAGTAGGGGGAAAAACGAATATAGTCGGGGTTGAAAGATGGTTTATAGTGAACGGTTGTTTGGAATTTATTCTCTATACGCATGATTTTCACATCTAAAAAAGGCAGGCTATTGTTTGTTTCCTTTTCACAGGGGAAACCCAGGTCGGGATGGTAACTGTTCAGTTTTTCCAGAATTGTATTGGTTTGGGTGTCGGGACAGATACAAAATATATCGTCGATATATCGACGCCATAATATTATATCGGACGGAAATAGTGAATTTATCCACCTGTCAATGCGGCGCATGACGATTTCTGCCACTGAGGTTGAAAGAGAGCTACCCATGGGAGAACCTTTTGTCTGTTTGTAGGTTTTTTATTGTATGTTATGATATTTGCCTCAAGGCATAAGGCTATAAGTTTCGATATTTTCCCTACAGTGATCAGATCGATAGGATTTTCTTTCAAGAATTCTTCAGTGCTGCTTAGTATCAGTTGGTGCGGGAGACTGGGGTACAGGGATTTGACATCAAAAGAAACCATGATCTTGTCTGATGGGGCTTGGCACTTGAGCACTTCTTCTATGAATATGGAGGTGTTAAATATGGAGTATTGGAAGCTTTGTTGTTTTATTATGGGGTTTAGAAATGCTGAGATAAATTTGGAAAGAGGTGCTGTTGGGGAATGGTAGATGGCAACTATGGGTCTTAGAGGGACATCCGGCTTGTGAATTTTGGGGAGGCCATATATATGGGCATCGGTCTGCATATTGGATAGGAAGTCTTTTAATTCTTCGTTCGTAATTTTATTTTCCCTATTCATTTTTCTAAGTTCTTTTTTATATGTGGAGTATATTCGGGTTTTTTT
The DNA here is from genome assembly GCA_030710605.1 of Cordylochernes scorpioides. Classification (NCBI taxonomy): domain Eukaryota; kingdom Metazoa; phylum Arthropoda; class Arachnida; order Pseudoscorpiones; family Chernetidae; genus Cordylochernes; species Cordylochernes scorpioides. Next base: position 103,300,403 of record CP092869.1, on the reverse strand, counting down.
CTTCTATGGAAATATGCTTGAAGGTGGTTGGGTCTTCGAGTATGCTTCGCATTTTTTGGTGGTAATCGGATTTATCTAAAATCACTGTATGTCCCCCCTTGTCTGAATGGGTGATGATAATTTCTTTTCTGTTTTTTAGGTCTTTAATAAGTCGGTTTTCATGTGGGTTCAATTGGGGAAGGATCACGGGTTCACTTAGGAGGTTGGTCACGTGGTGTCTGATGATGTTTTTCTCTTGATTGTTAAGCCTTGACACGGCGGCCTCGACTCCACTTACTATTTTGATTGGGTCTGGTTTTTGAATATTTCGGAATTTCATACCTTTAGATAATAAGATTAATTCTTCCTGAGTTAGAGTAGTTTTCGACAGATTGATTATTGTGTTGATGTTTTCATTCCGATTTAATTTTGGGTTATTGCATTTTTTTTCCCTGGAGGAATGATTGATTTTACTCAAGATAATTAGTTGATGTGTAGCTGTATTGTTTCCAAACCAACTTTTAACCAACAAATTATCTTCAAAAATAAATACAAAAATTCAAATATTTCCACATATTTGAATGAAATTATGTAACATAATTTTTGATTATAATGTAGGATAAATAGTTTCTAAAACTGTGCATAGATGGCGCTGTTAAGACAAACCTTAGCTAATTGGATATTATGCTTATTTATTCCCAAACCTTTTTATGTTTATATTTATATATACGTTTTTTATATTCCTAAAACTATATTTACTTCTTAATTTAATTAATTTTTATCTTAACTACCCACTTCCTTATATTTCAAAAGAATATGTACTTAGACTAAAAAATTAAATAAACTAAATTAAATTAAATTAAATAAACTTTCATCTAGAGTTTTTGTTAGATAGCGTGAGTGACACACTTCAACTAGATAATGTTATTACATTACTTAGTGACGAAGTGTTTCATTCATGCATACAGACCATTCCTTCCAAGCCAAATAAACCTGGCAAAATAAAAAATGCATCTTGGTGGAAACCGGAGTTTAATCCGCTCCAAAGGGCTACTTTGAAGGCCGAGCGTGCGTGGAGACGCGCCCGCGGAGCCGTCAGAGGTGTGTTAAAAGTCTTTCACAAAAAGCTTTATAACAGATTTCGTGCTACGATCAGAAAAGCTAAGCAGGAGGAGTGGAGAAGAGTCTGCTCGCAGTGCGAAATCAACCCTTGGGGCGGTATTTACCAATTCATCAAAGGAAAGCACAAGAAAAAAACCTCTCTCCTCCCTCTCGGTAGGCGCCGGCTTCACTGACAGTCAGCGGGACACCTTAGATCACGTATTACAGCACTATTTCGGCCGAGTCCCGCCCGATTCCATGTTAGGGCATAGTAATTTACATAGAGTCTCGCAGTCAATTTCTGATAACGATCCCCCGTTCTCAGAAGTCGAGATGCTGCTGGCCGCGGATAAGGTTCGCTTATCTTCTTCCCCAGGCAGTGATGGCATGCCACCTATTCTTTGTGTTAAGTTAATTAAAAAATTACGGCCGTTTTTTCTGAAAATTTTTAACAGGTGTCTTGTGACTGGCCACTTTCCAGCTCCCTGGAAATTGGGCGATGTAATTTTGATCCCCAAAAAAGGTGGTGAGGACTTTCTCGCGTCTCACAGGCCTATCACGATGCTGCCTAGTCTAGGTAAAATTCTCGAGCGTCTAATCCTGGCTAGGCTGTCGTGGAGGGCTGAGAGAATGTGTAAAGCCCAGCCAAACCAGTTCGGTTTCAGACCCTGTAAATCAACCATTGCCGCACTCTTAAAATTAAAAAATACCCTCTCCCGGTCGCTAGACTTATTTAAATCTGCTATTCTTCTCTCTTTTGATGTCAAAGGTGCCTTTGATAATGTACTGCACTCCAGTATATTGCGGGCCCTGCGTAAAAGCGACTGTCCCAAGAACGTTCACGATTTAATTCGCTCGTTTTTGGCCCATCGCTCTGTCAGACTGTCTGTAAATGGATGCACTGTCACTAGACGCGTTTCCAAAGGTTGTCCACAAGGTTCAGTTCTCGGGCCCTTCCTCTGGAATATCGTCTTTGATGAATTGCTCACACTTGGGTACAAGAATTGTGTATTTCCACAGGCCTACGCAGATGACCTGGTTGTTGTGATCTCGGGATTGAGGCACGGTCAACTGTCTAAGGCACAACACGCCATTGATCTGATCACCAATTGGTGTGGATTACATAAACTTGAGCTCAGTGTGAGTAAATACCAGGCTATGTTTGTTCAAAAACCCCGCGGGCGCATTAGGATGCTGCGACGCGATCTGATCAGCAATGGCGTCCAATGGAGCGACTCCATTAGGGTGCTTGGTGTGAGGTTCGACAACCGTTTGACTTTTCACCAGCACGTTACTGAAGTGTGCATGCTACCGCGCCTGTCAGCAGGGCTAATTTCAACTTTGGTTTTGGATTCCGAGGCTTGAGAATGCTGTACTTGCAGGTTGTTATTACCGTGGTGGCTTACGCCTCCCCAGTATGGTTTCCCAATCTTTCTGAACGCTCCAAAAAACTCTTACTAAGCACGCAACGTCCTTTCCTTGTCTTAGCTTGCCGTGCCTTTAAAACAACTAACAACTCCTCCCTTATCTCCTTATCTCGTGTTCTCCCCCTTGACCTGGAAATTGGTGTCAAAACGGAACTGTATCTTAAAAAATATGGTTATGTGGACGCTGAATTTCCGGTTGAACCTTCTCCCACTCTTCAACCTCTGCCATATCCACCTTTCTTTTTCCTTCCCAGTAATATTCCTGAACTACCACCCGAGGTCACCTACTATACAGACGGCTCCAAGACCAATGATGGAGTTGGCGCAGGTTTATATAGAGTGTGTGTGAATGACAACCTGCATGAATTGTGTGTCTGTTATGTTTTGTCACGTTACTGTTCTGTCTTCCAAGCCGAAGCATTTGGTTTGATCAAAGCACTTGAGAACGCTTCAGAGCTCCCCATTAATACCACTAATGAGGTTCTCCTGGACAATCTTTCGGTTTTGAACTCAGTCCTCAACTGCAGGACAGGCAACTTCCTGATTAACAGGGCCTTGTTGTTGATTTCACAACTGAACCGCAATGGGAATAGATGCTCCATACACTGGATCAAAGGGCATAGCGGAATCGTCGGCAACGACGTTGCAGACGCGCTCGCGAAGTCTGGCGCTGGGTCTGACCTCCCGAGCTGCTACCGCCTCGCGCCGCTGTCGAAACTAGAATCCACAGCGCGCAAAACGGGCGCGGGCGGCTTGGCAGAGCAGATTCAACTCCACCTCTCGCCCCATCTGCACCCGCTTTGGCCTCACTCCAATGAGTCTCCTAGACAAAAAGTTCATCATTCCCAGCGTGCACGTCGTCTGCTGTCCGGACACACTTGGACAGACAGCTTTTCCCACAAAATGGGTTTTATTGATGATCCCACGTGCCTCTACTGCGACTCTGGGGCGGAGGAAACTCTTGAACATATTTTGCTCGAGTGTGACAGTCACGACACCCTTAGAACTCGCCTGTTATTTATTGCTGGAAAGGAACTTGGTCATACGCCAAGATCGCTCCGAGATTTCATCCACAGTAAATTAACCTGGCAGGCCTGTGTTGATTTTCTCCTGGCTAGAGACAGATTGAAACCGCGGATCCGCGAGGGGGAATCAGAGGAAGTCTCTGACTCTGGTTCCTCTTAATTGCATGATAGTGCTGTTACCAGTTTCAGCGTGTATGCACTTGGTGCGTGTGAGGTCAAACACTTTGGTTTGCCATTTTCGAGCGGACGGATTTCGACAGGGCTGTCTCTAGTTACCCAAGAACTAGAGAGCATGGTCGAAATTGGACGCCGCTCTCTGATTGGTCGATTAATCGCGCGACGTCACCGCTGGGTCATGTGGCTTGACGGCCGCTCATTTTCATTGGCTGGCCGCCCTGATTTTTAAAATTTTACTCTAAAATTTCCCATTTATTTTGAATTGGTTCTTTTATTTGCTATAATTTTAATCTTGGGCTTTACCATCAGTTACAGGATTTTTTCTGTTCCCTATAGACCATCATTTGTTTCACATGCGTATTTAATATATATTTTTAATATTTATTATCCCCTTGATAAACTTTTTAGAACTTAACTCTTTATCTCTTGCTACACCTTTTTTTTTCAATTTTTTTAAATGATTTTTTTCTCTCTCTTCTTCATCTTTCCCCTCTTTCAGTGTTACTACACCTTCTTCTCTCCCTCCCTTACCCGGGGACACTGACCGGCGTTGCAGCTCTGGGGGTTCGCCGCTGGCTTGGCTCATTGCCGCGGTGCATCTCGATCGTTCTGCTTGGTGCAGCCATGTTGGGGCTAGAAGACCTTACCATAAAGGCCAATTAGCCCGGAATTCAAGAATTCATTAAATAAACTGGTTATTTGTTGGCGAATCGTGTTTGTGGTACCATAATACCACAATATCATAACTCGTGTCCTATACTGGAGATTTATTATATCGTGGTTCTCCTGTAGAATGGGGATTTACATGTCCGAAAGCTAGAGATAGAGACGGAAGCTGGAGATTTGTGAATTAAAATGTTTTAAAAAAGAAACCTTATATTTGGAAACCTGATCTCAGTCTTCAATTCTACACAATGGAAGCTAATGCTGTTGTTGTAGGTCCAAAAGTCCATTACTGTTCTAATATTTACTTTCTGCCATATGATCCATCAACATGACTATCATGAATTGAAGTCCCCACACGCAACGTTCAGACGATACACAAGTAAATATTGATGATTAATATCCTCGGTTGTTTACTCGCAGCAGATTGCCGTGCGTGAGGATCGTCTGACCGGAACGACGTGGAACAACAGACGATCCTGGACAATTCTGTGAAACCTTCCATGTTTGAAACCTGTTTTATCCTAGAAGGTTGGGAGGTAACCAAGAGTGTGGTGTCGTTTTACTGAGGCAAAACGGACTCCAGTAATCTCGTTTATTGACATAAATTGACTGACCGCTGGTAGCTAAAACCTGTCGCTATTTATATACAAAATTCTATGAAAACCATTATGCAAAACAGGATATTTGCATATCCATAATTCAATATGCAAATACACTACAAAACCTTTCCTTCAAATTGAGATATAGACATCTCTCTTCTGATCGAGCAGCTAAAAGAATCTGATAGCTTGCGCCATCCATCGGAATAATTATCAACTAATCACACACAAAAAACTTTATTAAGACCACCGGTCTTATACAGATTCACCACAGGAAGAAAGGAATCATAGATAATGATGATAATTAAAAATAATTTTGAAAAAGTAAAAATAGAATATCAGCCCGTTGCAGAGCAGTATATTTTCTCGAAAGCTTGCAAATTTAAATTAAAAGAAAACTTTTTACCAGATTTTAATTTTTACTTTTTCAAAATAATTTTGGGTATCTATTGTTCACATAAAAATAATTAATTGACATCTAGTCAACAGCAGTTTACAATTAGAGTTTAAAATAAAGACAAATATTTACATCAGACGAAGCTTGGACGTCTGGATCCTATCAGGAGGTTAAAGCCGTCTTGAGTTCGGACAGACCTTTGTCAATGACGGGGTTCTTGTTCCCAACATGCTAGATGACAATGTTGAGGAAGGAATCATAGATGGAGCTCCTGTTATATCAAATAATCGTTATATTGGAGATTGCCTCCTCGGTATTCGTTGTTCTTTAACACTTCGAGGCCAGAAATTGTCTTTATTTTCTCAACGTTTCGACAGAATTCTTTTGTCCTCCTCAGGAAAAATAGAAATTAAAGCATTTGATGTTTTCCTTACGATGACAAAATATATATTTTTTAATTATGTAAAATAATGAATTGAACAGGATTGTATATAGCCGATTTGTTGTGATGTAGTGAAAGGTATTGACGCAAATATCCCTGAGTTTGGGATATCGCGTTTCATGATGTTAATAAAGTTTGATGTATGACAAAAGATTTGTGCCGAAACCTCAAGAAAATGACATTTCTCTGGCCGAAGTGTTCTTTTATTTTAAAGAACTAATTGTTGATATTGATAATTATTCCAGAATTGTACAAAAATACTCTTTCTTGATTAGTCAAGAGAAGCTGCCACGTACGTGTTTCGTGTTGGCGCTCATCATTGTGGTGTTATATTTCTTCCAAAAAAAACCATGTCATTGAAGTGTTAAGAAACTTAAAAGACATTTTAGTTATGACCTAGCTCACGTGCGTACTTATCCTTTCTTATCTTCTTCAGTTTTCTTATTCTTCGGCCGGTCATGACGGCCAGTGACTTCTCTATCTTGAGTACTTCCATCTGTTTCTTGACCCATCCAGTGACCCTTGGTCCAACCCATTCTATCGTTCTCATTCTATTATCATCTTTTACCCATTATAACTTTCTCTTCATAAACTCGTGGACACACAAAACTTAAAATGTTAAGTCTTTGAAATCGCTGGTCGTCTATTTTTTTTTTGTTTTGTTTTTTAAGAAACAGAGGTTGTTCACACTTGGTTATCTCGTGTGTCTTCAATAAAGATCACTGTAATAAATTTCAGAGTTATTGTCTGAATCCCGATATACATGGTAAAAGGTACAACTTCCTTAAGTTTTGTCCATGAGTGTATATATGTGTGTCTTCAATAAAGGTCACTGTAATATCTTTCAGAGTTATTGTCTGAATCCCGATATACCTGCTAAAAAGTACAACTTCCTTAAGTTTTGTCCATGAGTGTATATATGTGTGTCTTCAATAAAGGTCACTGTAATATCTTTCAGAGTTATTGTCTGAATCCCGATATACATGGTAAAAGGTACAACTTCCTTAAGTCCTGTCCAGGAGTGTATATATGTGTGTCTTCAATAAAGTTCACTGTAATATCTTTCAGAGTTATTGTCTAAATCCCGATATACATGGTAAAAGGTACAACTTCCATAAGCTTTCTCCACGAGTGTATTTCAATATATCTGTATCCAGACGACACAATCTACATTGTGAAACATAAAACAAAACCAAACTTACAAGTTGGAAGTTTTCCAAAAGATACATCAACAGTCACACTTCTATATTCTACCCGGCGTTTCAGTGCCGCCCTACCTCTATGGAATGATTGTTTTTCTTTATATATTCAAGCCTGGTAGATTGAACTGGTTTGGGAGGGTCCAACACTGATGAGCCAGGCCCTCCCAATGTATTTCACTGTAGTTAGGACGCAGTAGAGAGATATTTTATTTTGTAAAAAAATATTGATCCAAGATAGTTACAAATATCACGTCTGTGTATGTACATCAAGGACACAGTTATCTATATACAAGGTGTGTTCAATAAATAATAAGACCGGTCAAAAACAAAGAAAAAATGAAATGATAATTTTTTTTATAAAGTCTATTAAAAGAATAGAAAGCTTCAGCTACACTGCGGTATATCACATCACGTGATTGCGCGCGCAGTCGATAAATTGTAAGCTTGTAAAAAGAACGCCTTGCATAACAACTTCTAATTTGTAATGGATAGAAAATTCGAGCAACGAATTTGTATTAAATTTTGCTACAAAATTGGGAAATGGGCTTCAGAAACTTTAGATTTGTTGAAATTAGAATTTGGAAATGAAAATGTAAATAAGCCCACCACATTTTTAGAAGGTTTCCACGATTTAAAAATGGAATGGAATAGGTGAAAGATGAGAAGCGTGTTGGACGTCCAATTCTGCACAGGAAGCCTGAAAAGGTGACCCAAATTTCAAATTTGATAAAAGAAAATCCACAAATAGGGTTACGGGACATTGAGGAAGAAACAAGGATATCAAAATCATTAGTTGGATCGATAATTAAAGAAGACTTGCAGCTAAAGAAGACACCTTCAAAATTTGTCCCTAAAATGTTCACAATCCAACAAAAGGAGAATCGCGTCGAAGTTGTAAAAAAAAATGCTTGAAATGGTGGAAGAAAACCCTAATTGGAAGGAAAAAGTAATAACTGGAGACGAGACATGGGTTTACGGGTATGACCCGGAAACAAAACGCCAATCCATGGAGTGGAAAGGAAAAGATGAACCAAGAACGAAAATATCCCGACTTTGCAAGTCAAAAAACAAAGTCTTATTGGTCACGTTCTCTGACATAAAGGGAATTGTGCATTATGAATATCTAGAGGAAGGTCAAACAATCAATAAGGAGTCTTATATAAACATTATGAGACGTCAAAATTCTAAACTATTTTAAAGGCGTAAGATTCTTTTTGAAATTAAACAATTTCTACTGCCCTTACTGCAATGGAAAAATTAAAGGGAGGGCCTGGCTCATCATTAATATTTCCATTGCAGTAAGGGCAGTAGAATTTGTTTAATTTCAAAAAGAATCTTACGCCTTTAAAATAGTTTCGAATTTTGATAACAGATGGCGCTCTAGTGCATCATATTATGAGACGTGTACGTGAATCAATTCGTCTGAAAAGAAGTGAAATGTGGAGTTCCAAAAATTGGATTATCCATCATGATAATTCACCACCACACACCGCTACATCTGTACTGACTTATTTGACTAAACACGGCATCCAAATAGTTCAACACACAACCTCCCTATTCCCCAGAACTAGCTCCAAATGATTTTTTTCTCTTTCCAAAACTCAAAATGACTCTAAAAGGAAAGAGATTTGACACTAGAGAGTCCATCATAGTGGATTCGAAAAAGGTCTTGAAGAACATCCCGAAAGATGCCTTTTCTTCTTCTTCTTCTTCTTTCTTATCTCCACAATGGGAGAAGAGATGGAAATTATGTATAGATGCGGAAGGGAACTATTATTTTGAAAAATACTAATAAATATTTTTTAATCATTCTATTTTTCTTTATTTTTGACCAGTCTCATTATTTATTGGACACACCTTGTGCACCACATTCCTAGTTACATTGCTTTCGTCATGATTATTCGTCAAATCGTATTTTATAGTTTCTTGCTTACAATCTATTTTCGCGTTCATTTTCTTAAGGAAATCTCTTCCAAGAATTAATGTCCGTAAATGCGTTTTCAATATCACAAATTTGTGTGATAATGTTCGTCATCAATTTTTATATTTAAAAATTTACTTCCTACCATGTCTAATTTTTTCCCATCGGGTCCTGCACAAGTTTTTGCGAGATTACTTATACCATGGCCTGTATCGAGGAACGTTCTGAGGTCGACCACTGAGAGGTCAGCGCCTGTATCAACCAAAGCTTCAAAAGTCACATTCCTATTTACAGGGGGAAGGTGAAAGTTTAGGTGATGAAGGCAAGTTTTACTTGTCCCTCGACGGCAGTCCCCGAGTATAGCTGGTTAACCTTCTAGCCAGGGAAATGCAAACTTTCCAAACACTCGGAGGCTGAACCTGCATTTTTCCAACACATGCAGGAAGGTGTTCCCTAACGCCTGAAGTAGTTGTCGACAGTCATCAACATATCGCGGCGGGGCTGATGGCAATTTGGTCTAATTAGCTCCATTACGGTGAGCTGACTCAGTCATTTTGTAGCCGTGGGTTTGGGCGGTCGTTTTACTTCAAGTACTTCGTCCCATTTGGATTATACAGGTTGTTGTATTATAGCTGCTGGGGGGACGCTGGGGGATCAACCCAGATATTCCTGTTCATTCAAATATATAACCTATCTTGGGAAATTCCATACAGATGTTTAAATATACACTCATGGACAAAACTTAAGGAAGTTGTACCTTTCAGTATGTATATCAGGATTCAGACAATGACTCTGAAAGATATTACAGTGACCTTTATTGAAGGCACACATATATACACTCATGGACAAAACTTAAGGAAGTTGTACCTTTTAGCATGTATATCGGAATTCAGACAATAACTCTGAAAGATATTACAGTGACCTTTATTGAAGACACACATATATACACTCATGGACAAAACTTAAGGAAGTTGTACCTTTTAGCATGTATATCGGGATTAAGACAATACTTCTGAAAGATATTACAGTGACCTTTATTGAAGACACACATATATACACTCATGGACAAAACATAAGGAAATTGTACCTTTCAGCATGTATATCGGGATTCAGACAATAACTCTGAAAGATATCACAGTGACCTTTATTGAAGACACACATATATACACTCATGGACAAAACTTAAGGAAGTTGTACCTTTTAGCATGTATATCGGGATTGAGACAATAACTCTGAAAGTTATTACAATGACCTTTATTGAAGACACCTGAGATAACCAAGTATGAAATAAATTGCCTCTGTCTCCTAAAAATGAAAAGAAAATAGAGGACCGTTGACATCAAAGTCTTTCCCCTTCCTTAAGTTTTGTCCATGATATTGCCGGTTGTCTGTTTCTTTGAAGTAGACAGAGGAAATTTTGTTCACACTTGTTTATCTCATGTCTCTTCAATAAAAGTCACTGTAATATCTTTCAGAGTTATTGTCTGAATCCCGATATACATTCTGAAAGGTATAACTCCCTTAAGTTTTGTCCATGAGTGTATCTGCAATCAGTACTATGTGGAGCCAGCAGAAAAGGAACGTATATACTATTGTGTTTAAATATGTAGATATGTAATTCCATTACTAACCATCGCTATATGTAGTTTATGCAAATTTGTTCACTTGTGAGGATGTGCTCACGAAAATAAGTAGTTATTATAAAACAGTCCCACAGCTCTCTATAATGTTATTGATAGTACCTCAAGATATATCGAATTGAAACATTTCCACATTTTCCTCGCCAAGTCTCCCACGAAGAACAATTTGAAAGTATCATAGGAATACCAAGCTGCTAGCTGCCCAAGTCACGTCCCGGGGCAAAGCTCTGAGTGCATTTTAATGGCCCCAAGTTGGAATTCTTCGCGCCATCGCGGGCCGGTGGGTGTAGCTACGTACAGCCAGGCAATTAACGGATGTAAGACCTACAGCGAGGCTTTACATACATCTACAGACTATCAGCACTACACGGTAGACGCCTTCTTAGCGAAGAGAGTTACTAGACTGTGAAGAAGATCCAAATACAGTTAAAGATTTCAGCAGACGACTATAAACCATATCTCTTCATCTCGAACTATTTCTATATGCAAATATTCTCCGCGGATATGTGTAAATAAGAATTTAAACAAGTTTAATTGAGCCAAGAAGACCGAGCCAAGAACAAGGCCGAGAGAGATTGAAGCTACTTCATTTTACAATGTGTCCATATAATATTATATAGGTTATTTACAAATTAATTAAAACCTATAAATATATGTAAAATTGATAAATATACCTACATATAAAATATATACAAAGTCTTCATTGGTAGCGGCCACCGCAGGAAAGACTCCATCACCGATGGATTGCGAGAATTCTTTCCCACAGAGTGGGCAGGTCGATGTGATGGCTGGCGTTACCCAACTCAAGACCAAGATGGTAGATGGTAGCCTTCGCCACATTTGTCAGTTTTTGTTATGTACTCTTCTACCTAATATTCAATAAACTTAGGTAGTGTAGGGTTTCATTAAAAGAGATTGTATGTTACTGTTATACAGGGTGTACCAGGTAAATTGGGAATTTCAACAATGGTATTTTAACTGAAATTTTTTGCAAGTAAAAATTAAAATATCCGAATGAAATTTGACACAGTAGTAGATAAAAGGATATAGTTTTTATTTATTCAATGTAGTTTCCATTATTAGCTACAACAGTCTCGAGGCGAGTGCGGAATGAAGCACAGGCCTTGGCGACGATGACCTTGTCCATTTGGGTCATCACCGTGTGAACTGCTTTCTTGACAGACTGGATGGTGGTATGAGGAGCTTTGTTGACATTTCTCTCAACAACGCCCCATACATAGTAGTCGAGGGGATTGCAATCTGGAGAATTAGGGGGCCAAATATCAGGACCCCAGTGACTATGGACGTTAAGTGTCAGCCACGATTGTGTCTTTTTTGCCTTATGGGCTGGAGCTGAGTCCTGTTGGAAGACATACTTCCTTCCTGCGGCCACCATGTCCATCCAAGGCTTCACAACGGTCTCCAGAACATTGATGTAGGTGTCAGCGTTCATCCTAAGGCCCTTCTCAAAGAAATGGGGAGGCATGACATCACCTTCACTGCTGATAACGCCAAGGACCATTACGGAGGCAGGAAATTTCGTGTGCATCACGACAGGTATCTCTGAGGGGTCTTTACAGATCCAGCGATCATTCCTGGGATTTACCTTTTGGTCCACGTCAAAGTTCTTTTCGTCAGAGAAGAACCTTAGCATGCCAAAAGAGTCGTGTTTCAGGTTGTTGAGTAGGGCAGCAGCCTTTCCTTTTCTGTTATTCTTCATATTCTCAGTCAGCAACTGACCTTTCCGAAGGGCATAAGACTTGAGACCAAGGTCCTCATGGATAGTTCTGACAATTGTCATAGAGCCAACGTCCATTTCCTTGGCTATGGCCCTCATGCTCTTCCCAGGGTTTCCATCAATCTTCTCCTTGACATTTTTGACAAATTCTTCGCCTCTTACCCTGTCCGATCGACGCGAGTGCTTTTCCTTGTAGCTATCCCCTCTTTGTTACTGTCGGCCTCATCAAACTGCTTCTTGACACGATAAATAGTGGTTTTGGGCAACTTAAGAAAATCCACTATCTCTTTGGGGCTCCTTCCGGCGCGCAGAGCAACGATGATGGCAGCTCGATTTTCAAATTCTTGGTTACTCTTCATCACTACACTGCGTACACATGTACTGTTGCATTTTACATGAATATGGCTACGTAATGAAAAAAAAACAATTTTTTAATCTCAAGTAGTTTTTGTTTTATGGACTGTCAAAGTTAGTCCCAATTTACCTGGTACACCCTGTATATTTGTATAATATTATTACACAGAATTATCATAAGAACTAAAAACATCTCACGCTATATATTGATTACATCACACAACAACAACCAAGTCCTTGGTCAAAACCATATAAACATATTATATATTACAGTTTAATTGCAACAGGCCGACGTCGAATAGCAAGGGCTGCAGATCCAGGCGCACTTGACAGGAGGTGAAAAGAGAGAATTCCAATTATTTTATTAACTCTACCAACCAACAAATGATTAATCATTATAGACACTAGCTCTGATTCAAACTTGACGTGTTCGCCAACAACGTTTAGACATAAGAATAACAATTTCATAATTCACACGTGTACCTTGTAAAACCAAACAATTTCAAATAAAATTTGATGAAAGATCATCATTTTACAGATGGAATTAGATTGCACACACCTCTATAATAAAGTTGATATTAGTAATTAAATTCTATATAGTGAATTAGTGATTGAAATAACTTTAAATAGAGTTTTAAGAAGTCTAGACACTAATTGAAGAAAATGTCGGGTAAACATTTTACAAAACACTGATGCGAAATTCGGTAGAAGAATTCGCAGTGATGATTATTTTGTGGGATGTTGCAAGGATTTAAATCAGATCACTAAATAGCAGAAAGGAGAGGGTAAAAGTCTCCTTCAAACTAACTTTATTCAAAACATCTTAAGAGGACAGAGGAAAACACCTAACTGGTCGGTAGCAGACCAGGCCGTGTTCTGGTCCTTTGTAGGTGGCGCCGCCGGGGCTTGTTTGTTTACAGTCACCGAGCCGTCCGGACGGCGTCCGGAAATGGATCTCCATTATTCCACACTAATAGAAATACCTCATCAACATACAACGCCTTCAGTTGGCGAAATTAATTCCACTTGATTTGTAAAATAATACAAATTAGAGTTCTGTTTAGCGTTCACTTTTGACAGCTATAGTCTAAGTTTATTTTTGATGATAGTTTGTTTATGAAGTCGGATGCTTGTGAGAAATTTCGTCCAAAAATAATCAGGCAAAATTGAGTAAAGAGTTTCCATATTGATAGCCGTACTTCAGTACTATGTTGGAAGCGAATAGAACTTCATATATTCTAAAATGAAATGTAATTAATTCAATAAATGGCACAAACTTGGGCATTATCGTTCCACAACTCCTTCAGAAAGTTACCTAGGTTTTAGGTACTGGTATTACAAATAATAAGAACAACTTGTATTAATGATTTGATCCTTTCAATAACACCACACACTCCGCCAAATCAATATCATAAAATATCTATTTATATTGTAGCGTAGAAATCAAGTCTTGGGATATGTAAAAGTATTTATTGATGACGTCAGTACGACTAGTCGACAATTATTAACAAATCAACCAAACTATCTACAGCTAGAGAATATCGAGCAAGAAAGCTAGGTAACTAAATGATGATTTTACAAATAATAAATCTGTTTCCAAATATTTTTCATTGAATAATTAAATTAAATAATAAATTATTTCTTCGCCACAATATATTAGCAACATCTTGTGGCTTGTATTTCGTCTTTCTTGCTTAACCGAAACAGTGTTGGCTTGGGAACATATAGAATGGCTGACAATCTAAAGACCCCTTTCATATATAAACTATGTGTTCAGACGTATTTTAATACCAAAAATATTTTTATTTTAAAATTATAGATAAAAAATATTATTTATTTTAAAAATCATATATTTATTTAATTTATAAAAATTATCTTTGTATATTTTTTCATTTTAAAATGTATTTTTCATTGCTTTAATAAATACTTATGTTAGAATCCGACTAACAACTTCTGGACAGATTGTGAAAAAAAAAACCTTTTAAATATATTTCTTTAAATAGATTTATATATAATTAGACTTAGCAACATTGTTTAAGTGTTTTGTTTACAATTATTATTTTAGGCATACTGCATCTGTTTGGTATGTTATCTTTTGTTTAAATTTCTACCTATTAAAATATATTAATAAATATAAATATGCAATTTTGGCTTTAAATAAATAGATGTTAACATAAGATTTTTGTATTGATTTTGAATGGAATCGAGTAAAGATATATCTTAACATTGATCTACAGAAGTGAGAATATTTTGATATAAAATATTTATTTAAATACTATCACAAAATATCTCTCATATAATTCCTATGTAAACTATATGTTCAGACGCTGTCTATAACACCAATAAGATATTTTTTAAATTTAATATTATATATATATTTTTTAAATTAAAAAGGCATATATTGGATCAAAATATCATTTATTTTACCAATATTTCAGTTGGCTGAATATATATATATATTATATTTCAATATATTAAAGGTTTTACGAAAATTGCGATCTACTCTTATAAAATATTAAAAATCCTTGAGCAATATGTTTCTTTATTTTATAAATAACTTCGCGTAAGGTTTTTTGAAATTTTATAAAAATATATTAAAAGAATATATATTGAATTTATTTAAATATATCTTTTTTTTTAAAACGACATTGTAAAACTATCCCACATGTGTTTCTTTTCAACGAAAAAACTTTTTTTTTTTCCGTTTATCATTACTCTTCACAATTCACCCTTTCATACCTCATCCCAAAGGTTAGAAATAATCGTTATTTCTCCTTGAAATAAATTTTAATATTTCGTTGAAAAGAAACACATGCGGGATAGTTTTCAAATGTCGTTTTACAATCACAAGCCGCATTATTTTATATTGTACTATTTCTTTTTATATTTTTATTTAAAATGTTTTTTAATTCCTCTAATATATAATTAGATAACTTTAAAAAAATAATTGTAAAGTTTAAAAATTCTCAAGATTTTCTTTAGAATAAAATTTTATATTTAAAAAAAATGGCGCTAACGCAAACTAAATCAGACGATAAAAACGGATAAACGTGAGTTAGGCTTAAAATTGGCGCCAAAAAAAGGATCGTCTGGAAGGATATAGATGTCTTGTTCAGGTCGAATGCCAATTGTGTCGTCGGTGCTTTATGTAATTAAGTGGGCCGCGCAAAAAAATTAGGCTTAGCGTTTCCGCCATTTATAACTGGGGAAGTTCCGCCATCTTCTGCTGATTATCTATCAGTTCTTCTTGTTTTGATTCGGATCGTCGTTTATCTTCTTACAATTCCTGATCGTCGAGGAAATTATTTGCTTCAATATTCCATAATGTAACAACACCAAATTAAATACGACGTCTAATTTATTTATTTGTCTTTTTACCTTAGGTTTCTATTCTATAATCCAATTGGTGCGTAGCTTAACCGTTTTACATTTCCAATTACAATTACATTAGTATGTATATCGGGACCATAACTCTGAAAGATATTACAGTGACCTTTATTGAAGACACACATATACACTCATGGACAAAACTTAAGGAAGTTGTACTTTGTACCATGTATATCGGGATATTCGGACAAAATCTCTGAAAGATATTACAGTGACCTTTATTGTAGACACACGAGATAACCAAGCGTGAACAAAATTGTCTATGTCTTCTTGAAAAAAAACAGACGACCGACGATATCAAAGACTTTCCACTTTCTCAAAATTTGTCCATTACGTATATGTATGTGTGTAGATATGTATTAATATAACAATTTATCCTCTTTTGAAGTTCATAAATGCGAGAAAGCTCTCGTATATAAATAAATAAATAACCTACAAGAAACTTTATATAAAAGAGCTTACCTGGATCTGTAAAGAAAAAAAAAACCAATTTTTTTTTCTCAAAATATTTCGAGAGATTGCTCCCTTTTTATCAATTTTATATAAACTTAATTAATGGATTGCCTTTTGACTCAAACTACAAGAAAGTGTTCACCTCCTGTATTTGTTGTTCCGCTAAAGAACCCCCGTGTAGTAACACAACCGACGTGACAGGATGCTAGGCGTGGCGGGAAGCAGACATCTACGGAGGCCCTCCGGCACGCCCAGCGTGACCCCACAAGTGCTCACACCGGGGGAACGCTCCCCCGCCCGCCTCTCGGTGCCTGACCTGCCCGAGGCATCCATGCTCAAGCGGCGCCGCGCCGTGGAGCCGGCGGACCACAAGGCCTGCGCTCTACTCCATACCCATCTCAAGGGAGATCTGGATGTTCAGGCCATCTCCAGGTAGGTCGCTACCTCACGTGTAGATTGACAGCACCAGTTACTGTCTACATCACATGTAGACCTCACTACACACGTGTAGACTTCACTACTGCACATGTAGACCACACTACACACGTCTAGACAACCTGACATCTTCTACGTGAATATCTTTGCGATTACATTCTATTCCTTCACATAGGGAAGTGCAGAGAAACTATTAAAATAAAGATTAATCAGGTTCTCCGCAATAGATTTTCCCACTAATTTATCAAAGTATTCTAGATATAGCCGAGATGAGGCAGTCAGTATAGCCGAGAGCAAGCAGCCAGTATAGCCGAGATGAAGCAGCCAGTTTAGCCGAGATGAGGCAGCCAGTATAGCAGAGATGAAGCAGCCAGTATAGCCGAGATGAAGCAGTCAGTATAGCCGAGAGCAAGCAGCCAGTATAGCCGAGATGAAGCAGCCAGTATAGCCGAGATGAAGCAGCCAGTATAGCCGAGAGGAAGCAGCCATCATAGCCGAGGGGAAGCAGCCAGTATAGCCGAAAGCAAGCAGCCAGTATAGCCGAGGGGAAGCAGCCAGTATAGCCGAGATGAAGCAGTCAGTATAGCCGAGATGAAGCAGCCAGTGTAGCCGAGATGAAGCAGCCGTATAGCCGAGATGAAGCAGCCAGTATAGCCGAGATGAAGCAGCCAGTATAGCCGAGATGAGGCAGCCAGTATAGCTGAGAGGAAGCAGCCAGTATAGCCGAGAGGAAGCAGCCAGTGTAGCCGAGAGGAAGCAGCCAGTATAGCCGAGATGAGGCAGCCAGTATAGCCGAGGGGAAGCAGCCAGTATAGCCGAGGGGAAGCAGCCAGTATAGCCGAGAGGAAGCAGCCAGTATACCCGAGATGAAGCAGACAGTATAGCCGAGATGAAGTAGCCAGTATAGCCGAGATGAAGCAGCCAGTATAGCTGAGAGGAAGCAGCCAGTATAGCCGAGAGCAAGCAGCCAGTATAGCTGAGAGGAAGCAGCCAGTATAGCCGAGAGCAAGCAGCCAGTATAGCTGAGAGGAAGCAGCCAGTATAGCCGAGAGCAAGCAGCCAGTATAGCTGAGAGGAAGCAGCCAGTATAGCCGAGAGCAAGCAGCCAGTATAGCTGAGATGAAGCAGCCAGTATAGCCGAGAGCAAGCAGCCAGTATAGCTGAGAGGAAGCAGCCAGTATAGCCGAGATGAAGCAGCCAGTATAGCCGAGATGAAGCAGCCAGTATAGCCGAGAAGCCGGAAGGATGCTAATTCCCGGCCGTGCCAATCCCATTCTTCTGACACCGCAAATCTTCTTTACTTCCCGACCACGTGATTTATCCGGCCGCCGAAGCTGTTAGGGAGATTGTCTTCCAGATTTAATGGGTATTGATGGACCGTGTCGTATCCCGCCTGAGGTCTGAGGGCTGGAATCGAGGGTTGGGCCAGCTTGAGACAAACTCAACTAATTTAGGGACATTTAGATACTCTAAATGACGACACCTTTACATCATAATTAGATTAAAATCTATTTGCTCTCAATGAATAATTGATCCCGCCAATATACCAACTGAGCATTTCTTTGGCCAATTCCGAAGATGTCATAAAACCCTCATGAAATCAAAGTCCACTCTGTACTGACGATGGTCATTAGCCCGAAACCACGGTCTCCTAGTTAGGGTTCTGGATTTACCAAACCTGGTGTTGTGTCACCAACCCAAGTGATTATATAACACCATAACATTTTATTTAATATGTAGTGATTTACCCATTAGTCGTTCTCTAATTGGTTCTCTGCTATCACGTGAGCTTAATGAGCCAATCACAGTTGGGTTTATTAGATATCAGTGTGTAATATTGTTTTATAAATCATAAGGTGGAATCCTCTGGTGTATAATAAGCAGCAAACATAAATAAATTCCGAGTATAAGTTTCTTTTATTTCAAAAATAATAGTACTTCGAGCTTACTTCCTATATTCTTGAAGAAGGGCTATTTACGCCCGAAAGCTCGAAGTACTATTATTTTTGAAATAAAATAAACTTATCCTCGGAATTTATTTATGTTTGCTGCTTATTAATATTGTTTTAGTTCAGTGGTTGTAACGAGCATTAAAGTTGCATATTAAATCTAAGATCGTAGGTTAAATTCTCAAAATATTTTTCTTTTTATTTTGGATAATGTTTCAATATTTGTCGTTCTGTAGTTTTGAAAACAAATTTAATTTTTAAAGGTGTATCCAGGATTGATGTGTTAAGCTTGTGTTGTAGGTATTTGACGCTTGTTCATACGTTGAATGGTAAATTCTGTCGGTTCCATTTAAATTCCATCAATACATTCTTTTATACAATATAATGCGGCCTATGATTGTAAAACGACATTTGAAAATATCCCGCATGTGTTTCTTTTAAACGAAAAGTAGAAATTTATTTTAAGGAGAAATAACGTTTTTTCTAACCTTAGGGATGAAGTATAAAAGGATGAATTGTAAATAGTAATGATAAACGGAAAAATAAAAGTGTCCAGGGATGGGAATCGAACCCACAGTGTTCCGCTTACTGGGCAGATGCCATGTCCACTAGGCTAGCCTGGACATATTTTTCCGTTCGTAAATATTATATAAAGTGATTTTTATACAATATAATGCAGCCTATGGTTGTAGAATGACATTGCGGGAAATTTTCTAATGTCGTTTTACATTCTTTGATTCTACTCGGACTGTCCCGTCACTGCACCGTGGACTCAATCACAGCAGCCATATCACCTGCATACAATATTGAACCTTTTCCCACCTTCCTCCTGTTGACATTGTCCAGTAAACAATGTCAAAATTATGTAAACCTTCCTGGAACTACACTCATGGACACAACTTTAGGAAGTGGAAAGTCTTTGATGCGCCAGTCGTCTGTTTTTTCAAGGAGACAGAAGTTGTTCACACTTGGTTATCTCATGTGTCTTTAATAAAGGTCACTGTAATATCTGTCAGAGTTATTGTCCCGATATACATGGTGAAACTTCCTTAAGTTTTGTCCATGAGTGTAAGAAAGAAGCATTCAAGTGTTTTGATTTACATTGAGGGAAGTAGCAATGCTAAAATATAACCATTACGTAATTATAATCATTTCTAATCACAAAATATGTAAATTAGTTCTTTAATGAGCTGATTTGAATATTCTGGGGAGCCGAACTGCGATAAAATATTCTACCATACTTAATTTTGTTTAATAAATTTTGGCGAGATGTCTGTGTTTCACAAAACTAATTTGCACACAAACAATGTAGAACAGAGTCTGGTATTGAGCGAGATGGCAAACCTGAGGTTGTGGCCGACGTTGTTACAGGAGTTGGATGTGTGGGCGCAATCAACGGGCTCGTTAGCTGGAGGTCGTTCTCTCTTTGTCATTTCCACCTGCTCCTTTCTCCCATACCTGTCTCTCTCTTGTTCCTCTCTACCTGTCTCTTGTTCCTTCTACGTGTCTCTTGTTCCTTCTACCTGTCTCTTGTTCCTTCTACGTGTCTCTTGTTCCTTCTACCTGTCTCTTGTTCCTTCTACCTATCTCTTGTTCCTTCTACCTGTCTCTTGTTCCTTCTACCTATCTCTTGTTCCTTCTACCTGTCTCTTGTTCCTTCTACTTGTCTCTTGTTCCTTCTACCTGTCTCTTGTTCCTTCTACCTATCTCTTGTTCCTTCTACCTGTCTCTTGTTCCATTCTCTACTTATCTCTTGTTCCGTTCTCTACCTGTCTCTCTCTTGTTCCTTCTACCTGTCTCTTGTTCCTTCTACCTATCTCTTGTTCCTTCTACCTGTCTCTTGTTCCTTCTACCTATCTCTTGTTCCTTCTACCTGTCTCTTGTTCCATTCTCTACTTATCTCTTGTTCCGTTCTCTACCTGTCTCTCTCTTGTTCCTTCTACCTGTCTCTTGTTCCTTCTACCTGTCTCTTGTTCCTTCTACCTGTCTCTTGTTCCGTTCTCTACCTGTCTCTCTCTTGTTCCTTCTACCTGTCTCTTGTTCCTTCTACCTATCTCTTGTTCCTTCTACCTGTCTCTTGTTCCTTCTACCTATCTCTTGTTCCTTCTACCTGTCTCTTGTTCCATTCTCTACTTATCTCTTGTTCCGTTCTCTACCTGTCTCTCTCTTGTTCCTTCTACCTGTCTCTTGTTCCTTCTACCTGTCTCTTGTTCCTTCTACCTGTCTCTTGTTCCGTTCTCTACCTGTCTCTCTCTTGTTCCGTACCTATCTCTTGTTCCTTCTACCTGTCTCTTGTTCCTTCTACTTGTCTCTTGTTCCATTCTCTACTTATCTCTTGTTCCGTTCTCTACCTGTCTCTCTCTTGTTCCGTACCTATCTCTTGTTCCTTCTACCTGTCTCTTGTTCCTTCTACTTGTCTCTTGTTCCATTCTCTACTTATCTCTTGTTCCGTTCTCTACCTGTCTCTTGTTCCTTCTACCTGTCTCTTGTTCTGTTCTCCACCTGTCTCTTGTTCCTTTCTATTTGTCTCTTGCTCCTTCTACCTGTCTCTTGTTCCGTTCCCTACCTATCTCTTGTTCCTTTCTCTACCTTCCCCTTGTTCTGTTTTCTACCTGTCTCTTGTTCATTTCTCTACCTATCCCTTGTTCTGTTCTCTACCTGTCTCTTGTTCTGTTCTCTACCTGTCTCTTGTTCTGTTCTCTACCTGTCTATATATGACCCTCCCTCTCCACCATGTTGGACAGTTCCACACCTGCTGACCTCTGATGCCACGTCGATTATTTCATATCCCGGCTTTGAGGGCCTTCTGACATAAGAGAGTGTGTAATGATTCTGTGAATCAACTCAAGATGATATTAGAGATACTCAATAGCATCCGTTAAACTCACATTCTCTACCCACCATGGTCCACAGTAGTTCTCAAACTGATTATTTATTTAAAATATATTATGCTAGAGCCATGAGTTCAGTTAGCCACACCGATGTAGCTCCGCGGTCGACATCCCGTACTTAAGTCTTGTAGGGCCGTTGCTAGGTTACCAGCAGCCCAGGTTTATTTAATTTCCGCCACCATATGGCCCGGGTAAAGTTACAGAATCAGCAGCAGGTAATGAGAGGCCATTAAGTCTGCTCCCACTTGGAACGAGTGGGTTCCTGGGACGTGTGTAGCCACGCCATTGGTCACAATGTGGTGCAATCAACTTGTCTTAAACGAGCTTTGTTTTATACCCAAACATTCTGAATGCGTCTTTTGGTGTTTAGATCGCTGTGAAATGACCTCATCCTTTTCAATTGTTGTTGTTGTTGTTGTTGTCGTGTCCAAAGAAGATGTCTCCATGCATCTCTATCACAGCAGCAGCAATATCCACTATCTTGGGTATGTAAAGCTGCTGGGTCTAAGTCAATTTTCTGCAAGGATGCGGCCATTGCTGAGCATGAGAATATGTGAGTAGGTGTTAGTTCCACACCAGGGCAGTTGTTGCAAGCTCTATAGGTTCTTGTGCCATCTATCCTTTTCAATTACAAAGTTGGGGTGACTTTGATGACGTCAAGCAACAAATTATTCGTCTTTCTTATCTTCACTCAATCCTGTCAGGGTGTCATCAAACCTGTTGAGCTTGAGATGATGTCTGTCTGCTGGGGATGTGTAGATACCATCATTGGATGAGCTAATGCAGCCAATGATGTGGTTTGGAGGTCGCAGGTTGACACAATGCTTATGAAACCAAGTAGTTTACTAACAACTATGTAACCCACAGGTAACTTCATAGATCTCCAACTACCCGGATTGTCCTATGGTCTTGGTAGCCTTTGTGAACCAAGTGTCTCCAGGCCGGTTTGTTTCTTGGTAGATTTAACAAGGCAATGTTAGTTGGCAGTCCGTTGACGTCGCTGTAGTTGAACAAGGTAGTTTTGTTGCAACTACAATCATCACAAGCCTTCAACACTTTGATGTAAATACCCACGTATACATTGGTAAATATTCCATGTAAAATATAGTCGATGTTTTTTATTAAGCCCGTTGAAGAGCGATTATCTCTTAAAAACTAGCAATTTAAAACAAAACCTCATTGTGAGAAATTATATTTTAACACATTATTGACTGTATTGACTCATCCATTGATGAGCTCTACTCTTCCCCGGCAGACACCATCAACAAGCTTTACAAGCTTGGTACCTTAATATGATTGAGTGGAGATAAGAAAGAAGAAGAAGATTTTTGTATTTTAAAACGTTTTCCACAATTGTATCGTGAACATTAATGTGAGGTACAGTACCGAGTATTGTCATTGATGAAATAAATATAGAAATGATTTTAATGATATTTCCACCTTAATACAAGAGATTATTTTATTTCGTATTATAACGATCTAAATGATAAATTAAAGTTAGTGGCGTGTTGTGTTCGACATGGATCCACCACACTTCAAGCCATAATGTACCATCGGCCCTTCCTGAGGTCACCGCAGATATTTGTTTTTGATTTAAAAAGTAGCGTCACAGAATACACTACAAGTCTTGGAAATAAATGCTCTGTTTAGGTGTGTGAACAATATTCACAGAAGCATCTTCCCATAGTTAAAACACCAAGAACAAACCTTCAAGACTATACAAGCAGAATGTACAATACAATAGTTGTGTAGCTTAGATCTGGTGGATTAAATTGGTCAAATCTCTGGGAAGGTTCACCACTAATGTGCCAAGCCTTCTCAAATATTTTCAACTTCATTTCAATAATTGTAGAAATTTGTTTCTCGTTTAAAATAAGATAGCGTAGAATCCCCTCAAAATCTTTGTTTGTTTGTTTGGTCCATCCTACATTCCAATATGGTACAAACACAAACTCCTGGGAAGTTCAGAAGTCGTCAACCTTTTCAAAATTAACGCCAAATAGAATTTATAATTTATCTTCTATTTAGATAAGTTTTCTCTACTTTTATTATTATAACAATTACAGATATATTATAAATAAGATTAAATACCTTCGCAATAAGGGTTTCTTTTTTCATCTTTCAGCTAGCGTCTATTTTCTTAACA
>CP092869.1:103251542-103276374 GCA_030710605.1 Cordylochernes scorpioides | reverse complement strand
TGCAGATACACTCATGGACAAAACTTAAGGGAATTATACCTTTCAGCATCTATATCGGGATTCAGACAATAACTCTGAAAGATATTACAGTGACTTTTATTGAAGAGACACGAGATAAACAAGTGTGAACAAAATTTCCTCTGTCTACTTCAAAGAAACAGACAACCGGCAATATCATGGACAAAACTTAAGGAAGTGGAAAGACTTTGATGTCAACGGTCCTCTATTTTCTTTTCTTTTTTAGGAGACAGAGGCAATTTATTTCATACTTGGTTATCTCAGGTGTCTTCAATAAAGGTCATTGTAATAACTTTCAAGTTATTGTCTGAATCCCGATATACATGCTAAAAGGTACAACTTCCTTAAGTTTTGTCCATGAGTGTATATATGTGTATCTTCAATAAAGGTCACTGTGATATCTTTCAGAGTTATTGTCTGAATCCCTATATACATGCTAAAGGTACAACTTCCTTAAGTTTTGTCCATGAGTGTATATATGTGTGTCTTCAATAAAGGTCACTGTAATATCTTTCAGAGTTATTGTCTGAATCCCGATATACATGGTAAAAGGTACAACTTCCTTAAGTTTTGTCCATGAGTGTATATATGTGTGTCTTCAATAAAGGTCACTGTGATATCTTTCAGAGTTATTGTCTGAATCCCGATATACATGCTGAAAGGTACAACTTCCTTAAATTTTGTCCATCAGTGTATATTTAAACATCTGTATGGAATTTCCCAAGATAGGTTATATATTTGAACCTGTACACACCGGGATATCTGGGTGATCCCCAGCAGCTATAATACAACAACCCGTACAATCCAAATACGACGAAGTACTTGACGTAAAACGACCGCCCAAACCCACGGCTACAAAATGACCGAGTCAGCTCACCGTAATGGAGCTAATTAGACCAAATTGCCATCAGCCCCACCGCGACATGTTGATGACTGTCGACAACTACTTCAGGCGTTAGGGAACACCTTCCTGCGCTGGCATGTGTTTTGGAAAAATGCAGGTTCAGCCTCTCAGCCTTTCCAAAGACTCAACACTTTCTTAAGTTTTGTGTGTCCACGAGTGTAGATTGATGAAGAGAAAGTTATAATGGGTAAAAGATGAGAAGAGTTGGACCAAGGGTCACTGGATGGGTCAAGAAACAGATGGAAGTACTCAAGATAGAGAAGTCACTGGCCGTCATGACCGGCTGGAGAGTAAGAAAACTGAAGAAGGTAAGAAAGGATAAGTACATACATGAACTATGTCATTACTCAAATGTCTTTTAAGTTTCTTAACACCTCAATGACATGGGTTTTTTGCAAATTTCACACCACACTGATAAGCGCCAACACGAAACTTAAAACACGTAGGTGGCCAGCTTCTCTTGACTAATCAAGAAAGAGTATTTTTGTACAATTCTGGAATAATTATGAATCAACAATTAGTTCTTTAAAAATAAAAGACACTTCGCGGCCAGAGAATTGTCATTTTTGTTGTATTTCAATTTGATTACACACACACACAGCGCTTAACGTTAATTATTCTTTAATTAACTCCAACAAGGTGAAAGGATTATATATATATTGATGAAATGGTAATCATGGGGAAAGAAAATATAAGTTAGCGCGGCTACGCCGATGCAGGATACCAAAAACAAGAAGTGAAAGTACGGGTGTGACGTCAGCTCCGGTGTTGCCGAAGCTAGCCGCCCGCCGTCACGGTTCAGCAATTTTCTTAACGTTTCGACACAAATCTTTTGTTATCGCAAGGAAAACACCAAATGCTTTAATTTCTATTTTGCCTGACGAGGACAAAATAATTTTGTCGAAACGTTGAGAAAATAAAAATAATTTCTGGCCTCGAAGTGTCTTTTATTTTAAAGAACAACGAATACCGAGGCCAGGCAATCTCTATCTCCAATATAACGATTAGCTGATATAACAGGAGCTCCATCTATGATTCCTTCTTCAACATTGTCATCGAACATATTGGGAACAAGAACCCCGTCATTGACAATGGACTGTCCGAACACAAGACGGCTTTTAACCTCCTGATAGGATACAGACGTCCAGGCTTCGTCTAGTGCAAATATTTCTCTCTATTTTAAACTCTAATTGTAAACTGCTGTTGACTAGATGTCAATAAATTATTTTTATGTGAACAATAGTTACCCAAGATTATTTTGAAAAGTAAAAATCAATATCAGGTAAAAAGTTTTCTTTTAATTTAAATTTGCAAGTTTTCGAGCAAATATACTGTTCTTCAACGGGCTGATATTCTATTTTTACTTTTCAAAATTATTTTTAATTATCATCATTATCTATGATTCCTTTCTTCCTGTGGTGAATCTGTATAAGACCGGTGGTCTTAATAAAGTTTTTTGTGTGGAAATAGTTGATATTTATTCCGATAGATGGCGCAAGCTATCAGGTTCTCTTAGCTGCTCGATTAGAAGAGAGATGTCTATATCTCAATTTGAAGGAAAGGTTTTGTAGTGTATTTGCTTATTGAATTATGGATATGCAAATATTCTGTTTTGCATAATGGTTTTCATAGAATTTTGTATATAAATAGCGACAGTTTTTAGCTACCAGCAGTCAGTCAATTGATGTCAATAAACGAGATTACTGGAGTCCGTTTTGCCTCAGTGAAACGACACCTCACTCTTGGTTACCTCCCAACCTTCTAGGATAAAACAGGTTTCAAACATGGAAGGTTTCACAGAATTGTCCA
Source organism: Cordylochernes scorpioides (assembly GCA_030710605.1). Taxonomy (NCBI): domain Eukaryota; kingdom Metazoa; phylum Arthropoda; class Arachnida; order Pseudoscorpiones; family Chernetidae; genus Cordylochernes; species Cordylochernes scorpioides. The sequence goes on along the minus strand of CP092869.1, from coordinate 103,273,643 downwards.
GGATCGTCTGTTGTTCCACGTCGTTACGGTCAGACGATCCTCACGCACGGCAATCTGCTGCGAGTAAACAACCGAGGATATTAATCATCAATATTTACGTGTGCTTTATCATCTGGACGTTGCGTGTGGGGACTTCAATTCATGATAGTCATTTTGATGGATCATATGGCAGAAAGTAAATATTGGAACAGTAATGGACATCTGGACCGACAACAGCATTAGCTTCCATTGTGTAGAATTGAAGACTGAGATCAGGTTTCCAAAGATAAGGTTTCTTTTTTAAACATTTTAATTCACAAATCTCCAGCTTCCGTCTCTATCTCTAGCTTTCAGTCATGTAAATCCCCATTCTACAGGAGAAACACGATATAATAAATCTCCAGTTTCCATCTTTCTCTAGCTTTCGGACATGTAAATCCCCATTCTACAGGAGAAACACGATATAATAAATCTCCAGTTTCCATCTTTCTCTAGCTTTCGGACATGTAAATCCCCATTCTACAGGAGAAACACGATATAATAAATCTCCAGTTTCCATCTTTCTCTAGCTTTCGGACATGTAAATCCCCATTCTACAGGAGAAACACGATATAATAAATCTCCAGTTTCCATCTTTCTCTAGCTTTCGGACATGTAAATCCCCATTCTACAGGAGAAACACGATATAATAAATCTCCAGTTTCCATCTTTCTCTAGCTTTCGGACATGTAAATCCCCATTCTACAGGAGAAACACGATATAATAAATCTCCAGTTTCCATCTTTCTCTAGCTTTCGGACATGTAAATCCCCATTCTACAGGAGAAACACGATATAATAAATCTCCAGTTTCCATCTTTCTCTAGCTTTCGGACATGTAAATCCCCATTCTACAGGAGAAACACGATATAATAAATCTCCAGTTTCCATCTTTCTCTAGCTTTCGGACATGTAAATCCCCATTCTACAGGAGAAACACGATATAATAAATCTCCAGTTTCCATCTTTCTCTAGCTTTCGGACATGTAAATCCCCATTCTACAGGAGAAACACGATATAATAAATCTCCAGTTTCCATCTTTCTCTAGCTTTCGGACATGTAAATCCCCATTCTACAGGAGAAACACGATATAATAAATCTCCAGTTTCCATCTTTCTCTAGCTTTCGGACATGTAAATCCCCATTCTACAGGAGAAACACGATATAATAAATCTCCAGTTTCCATCTTTCTCTAGCTTTCGGACATGTAAATCCCCATTCTACAGGAGAAACACGATATAATAAATCTCCAGTTTCCATCTTTCTCTAGCTTTCGGACATGTAAATCCCCATTCTACAGGAGAAACACGATATAATAAATCTCCAGTTTCCATCTTTCTCTAGCTTTCGGACATGTAAATCCCCATTCTACAGGAGAACCACGATATAATAAATCTCCAGTAGGACACGAGTTATGATATTGTGGTATTATGGTACCACAAACACGATTCGCCAACAAATAACCAGTTTATTTAATGAATTATTGAATTCCGGGCTAATTGGCCTTTATGGTAAGGTATTCTAGGCCCAACATGGCTGCACCAAGCAGAACGATCGAGATGCACCGCGGCAATGAGCCAAGCCAGCGGCGAACCACCAGAGCTGCAACGCCGGTGAGTGTCCCCGGGTAAGGGAGGGAGAGAAGAAGGTGTAGTAACACTGAAAGAGGGGAAAGATGAAGAAGAGAGAGAAAAAAAAAATCATAAAAAAAAAATTTGAATAAAATGAAAAAAAAAAAGGTGTAGCAAGAGATAAAGAGTCAAGTTCTGAGAAGTTTATCAAGGGGATAATAAATATTAAAAATATATATTAAATACACATGTGAAACAAATGATGGTCTATAGGGAACAGAAAAAAAATCCTGTAACTGATGGTAAAGCCCAAGATTAAAATTATAGCAAATAAAAGAACCAATTCAAAATAAATGGGAAATTTTAGAGTAAAATTTTAAAAATCACGGCGGCCAGCCAATGAAAATGAGCGGCCGTCAAGCCACATGACCCAGCGGTGACGTCGCGCGATTAATCGACCAATCAGAGAGCGGCGTCCAATTTCGACCATGCTCTCTAGTTCTTGGGTAACTAGAGACAGCCCTGTTGAAATCCGTCCGCTCGAAAATGGCAGACCAAAGTGTTTGACCTCACACGCACCAAGTGCATACACGCAGAAACTGGTAACAGCACTATCATGCAATTAAGAGGAACCAGAGTCAGAGACTTCCTCTGATTCCCCTCGCGGATCCGCGGTTTCAATCTGTCACTAGCCAGGAGAAAATCAACACAGGCCTGCCAGGTTAATTTACTGTGGATGAAATCTCGGAGCGATCTTGGCGTATGACCAAGTTCCTTTCCAGCAATAAATAACAGGCGAGTTCTAAGGGTGTCGTGACTGTCACACTCGAGCAAAATATGTTCAAGAGTTTCCTCCGCCCCAGAGTCGCAGTAGAGGCAGGTGAGATTATCAAAAAAAAACCATTTTGTGGGAAAAGCTGTCTGTCCAAGTGTGTCCGGACAGCAGACCTACAACGACGTGCACGCTGGGAATGATGAACTTTTTGTCTAAGAGACTCATTGGAGTGAGGCCAAAGCGGGTGCAGATGGGGCGAGAGGTGGAGTTGAATCTGCTCTGCCAAGCCGCCCACGCCTGTTTGCGCGCTGTGGATTCAAGTTTCGACAGCGGCGCGAGGCGGTAGCAGCTCGGGAGATCAGACCCAGCTCCATCCTTCGCGAGCGCGTCTGCAACGTCGTTGCCGACGATTCCGCTATGCCCTTTGATCCAGCATATGGAGCATCTATTCCCATTGCGGTTCAGTTGTGAAATCAACAACAAGGCCCTGTTAATCAGGAAGTTGCCTGTCCTGCAGTTGAGGACTGAGTTCACAACCGAAAGATTGTCCAGGAGAACCTCAATAGTGGTATTAATGGGGAGCTCTGAAGCGTTCTCAAGTGCTTTGATCAAACTAAATGCTTCGGCTTGGAAGACAGAACAGTGACGTGACAAAACATAACAGACACGCAATTCATGCAGGTTGTCATTCACACACACTCTATATAAACCTGCGCCAACTCCATCATTGGTCTTGGAGCCGTCTGTATAGTAGGTGACCTCGGGTGGTAGTTCAGGAATATTGCTGGGAAGGAAGAAGAAAGGTGGATAAGGCAGAGGTTGAGGAGTGGGAGGAGGTTCAACCGGAAATTCAGCATCCACGTAACCATATTTTTTAAGATACAGTTCCGTTTTGATACCAATTTCCAGGTCAAGGGGGAGAACACGAGATAAGGAGATAAGGGAGGAGTTGTTAGTTGTTTTAAAGGCACGGCAAGCTAAGACAAGGAAAGGACGTTGCGTGCTTAGTAAGAGTTTTTTTGGAGCGTTCAGAAAGATTGGGAAACCATACTGGGGAGGCGTAAGCCACCACGGGAATAACAACCTGCAAGTACAGCATTCTTAAGGCTCGGAATCCAAAACCAAAGTTGAAATTAGCCCTGCTGACAGGCGCGGTAGCATGCATACTTCAGTAAAGTGCTGGTGGAAAGTCAAAGGTTGTCGAACCTCACACCAAGCACCCTAATGGAGTCGCTCCATTGGACGCCATTGCTGATCAGATCGCGTCGCAGCATCCTAATGCGCCCGCGGGGTTTTTGAACAAACATAGCCTGGCATTTATTCACACTGAGCTCAAGTTTATGTAATCCACACCAATTGGTGATCAGATCAATGGCGTGTTGTGCCTTAGACAGTTGACCATGCCTCAATCCCGAGATCACAACAACCAGGTCATCTGCGTAGGCCTGTGGATATACATAATTCTTGTACCCCAGTGTGAGTAATTCATCGAAGACGATATTCCAAAGGAAGGGCCCGAGAACTGAACCTTGTGGACATCCTTTGGAAACGCGTCTAGTGACAGTGCATCCATTTACAGACAGTCTGACAGAGCGATGGGCCAGGAACGAGCGAATTAAATCGTTGACGTTCTTAGGACAATCGCTTTTGCGCAGGGCCCGCAATATGCTAGAGTGTAGCACATTATCAAAGGCACCTTTGACATTAAAAGAGAGAAGAATAACAGTTTTATGTAAGTTTAGCGACCGGGAGAGGGAATTTTTTCATTTTAAGAGTGCGGCGATGGTTGATTTACAGGGCCTGAAACCGAATTGGTTTGGCTGGGCTTTACACATTCTCTCAGCCCTCCACGATAACCTAGTCAGGATTAGACGCTCGAGAATTTTACCTAGACTAGGCCGTGATGGGCCTATGAGACGCGAGAAAGTCCTCACCACCTTTTTTGGGGATCAAAGCTACATCGCCCAATTTCCAGGGAGTTGGAAAGTGTCCAGTTTCAAGACACCTGTTAAAAATTTTCAGAAAAAACGGCCGGAATTTTTTAATTAACTTAACACAAAGAATAGGTGGCATGCCATCACTGCCTGGGGAAGAAGATAAGCGAACCTTATCCGCGGCCAGCTGCAACTCGACTTCTGAGAACGGGGGATCGTTATCAGAAATTGACTGCGAGGCTCTATGTAAATTACTATGCCCTAACATGGAATCGGGCGGGACTCGGCCGAAATAGTGCTGTAATACGTGATCTAAGGTGTCCCGCTGACTGTCATTGAAGCCGGCGCCTACCGAGAGGGAGGAGAGAGGTTTTTTCTTGTGCTTTCCTCTGATGAATTGGTAAATACCGCCCCAAGGGTTGACTTCGCACTGCGAGCAGACTCTTCTCCACTCCTCCTGCTTAGCTTTTCTGATCGTAGCACGAAATCTGTTATAAAGCTTTTTGTGAAAGACTTTTAACACACCTCTGACGGCTCCGCGGGCGCGTCTCCACGCACGCTCGGCCTTCAAAGTAGCCCTTTGGAGCGGATTAAACTCCGGTTTCCACCAAGATGCATTTTTTATTTTGCCAGGTTTATTTGGCTTGGAAGGAATGGTCTGTATGCATGAATGAAACACTTCGTCACTAAGTAATGTAATAACATTATCTAGTTGAAGTGTGTCACTCACGCTATCTAACAAAAACTCTAGATGAAAGTTTATTTAGTTTAATTTAATTTAATTTAGTTTATTTAATTTTTTAGTCTAAGTACATATTCTTTTGAAATATAAGGAAGTGGGTAGTTAAGATAAAAATTAATTAAATTAAGAAGTAAATATAGTTTTAGGAATATAAAAACGTATATATAAATATAAACATAAAAAGGTTTGGCAATAATTAATCATAATATCCAATTAGCTAAGGTTTGTCTTAACAGCGCCATCTATGCACAGTTTTAGAAACTATTTATCCTACATTATAATCAAACACTATTTTACATAATTTCTTTCGATGTGTGTGGGAAAAATTTGAATTTCGGTATTTATTTTTGAAGATAATTTGTTGGTTAAAAGTTGGTTTGGAAACAATACAGCTACACATCAACTAATTATCTTGAGTAAAATCAATCATTCCTCCAGGGAAAAAAAATGCAATAACCCAAAATTAAATCGGAATGAAAACATCAACACAATAATCAATCTGTCGAAAACTACTCTAACTCAGGAAGAATTAACCTTATTATCTAAAGGTATGAAATAACGAAATATTCAAAAACCTGACCCAATCAAAATAGTAAGTGGATTCGAGGCCGCCGTGTCAAGGCTTAACAATCAAGAGAAAAGCATCATCAGACACCACGTGACCAACCTCCTAAGTGAACCCGTGATCCTTCCCCAATTCAACCCACATGAAAACCGACTTATTAAAGACCTGAAAAACATAAAAGGAATTATCATCACCCATTCAGACAAGGGGGGACATACAGTGATTTTAGACAAATCCGATTACCACCAAAAAATGCGAAGCATACTCGAAGACCCAACCACCTTCAAGCATATTTCCATAGAAGAAAAAAAACCCGAATATACTCCACATATAAAAATAACTTTGAAAAATGAATAGGGAAAATAAAATTACGAACGAAGAATTAAAAGACTTCCTATCCAACATGCAGACCGATGCCCATATATATGGCCTCCCCAAAATTCACAAGCCGGATGTCCCTCTAAGACCCATAGTTGCCTTCTACCATTTCCCCAACAGCACCTCTTTCCAAATTTATCTCAGCATTTCTAAACCCCATAATAAACAACAAAGCTTCCAATACTCCATATTTAACACCTCCATATTCATAGAAGAAGTGCTCAAGTGCCAAGCCCCATCAGACAAGATCATGGTTTCTTTTGATGTCAGATCCCTATACCCCAGTCTCCCACACCAACTGATGCTAAGCAGCACAGAAGAATTCTTGAAAGAAAATCCTATCGATCCGATCACTGTAGGGAAAATATCGAAACTTATAGCCTTATGCCTTGAGGCAAATATCATAACATACAATTACAAAACCTACAAACAGACAAAAGGTTCTCCCATGGGAAGCTCTCTTTCGACCTCAGTGACAGAAATTGTCATGCGCCGCATTGACAGGTGGATAAATTCACTATTTCCGTCCGATATAATATTATGGCGTCGATATATCGACGATATATTTTGTATCTGCCCCGGAACACCAAACCAATACAATTCTGGAAAAGCTGAACAGTTACCATCCCGACCTAAATTTCACCTATAAAAAGAAACAAACAATAGCCTGCCTTTTTTAGATGTAAAAATCATGCGTATAGAGAATAAATTCCAAACAACCGTTCACTATAAACCATCTTTCAACCCCGACTATATCCGTTTTTCCTCCTACTGCCTTCTCAGCCATAAAATCAATACCGTGAAGACCCTTACCAAACGTGTCCATAGCCACTGCTCACTTCAAACCTTCAAAACAGAAGAGACCCAGAACATCTTAAGGAATCTAAAAACCTGCCAATATCCTTTATCATTTATTTTAAGACATTTTCATAGCCCGTCTGAAATGCGAAATCCCCCAGTTTACAAATCTATTTGTAGTATTCCCTACTCACCTGTATCCATATCAATAGCTCGTCATCTGAAAAAAATCGGCGTTAAAACCTTCTTCTGCAACTCACCCAGTTTAAGTTCACTACTAAGAAACCCTATAACAAAAAGCAATAGCCTAAATTATCCTTCCAATATTAAGAATGCCATATACTCTATAGAATGCAACGAATGCAGAACCAAATACGTAGGTGAAACAGGTAGAAATTTAAATATGAGAATATCAGAACATCAACGAAATATCGAAAACCAAGACAATAGATCTCTAGTATATCATCATGTAAGAGAAAAAGGCCATTCCTTCGCACTATCCGAACCAAGAACCCATTATTCCAACATCCCCAATAAACAACAGAGACTCATCATAGAATCCATAATATCAAGAAAGCACAATAGTATTAACAGAAGAATAGACATTCCGGAAGTTTATAATATACTATTCCCTGAGCTCACCCCTAATCATCCAAATACAGAAATCATCTCAGAATAGCAGCGGTGGGAACCAAGTAGACCACTCCTAATAATGATAACTACAACCTAGCTATGTATTCCTTACTTCCTTGGTTTTTCTAGTAGCCTATATTTATTCATTTGTTTGTCCTCCTATTAGATATATATATATTTAAAATGTTTTATATCTTCATAAAAATATGTAAAATAGTATCCGATTATATTTAACTCGTGTTCTATTGGCGTATCATTATACCAGGTTTTCTCCTGTAGAAGGGCATACGTGCCCGGAAGCTAGAGAACAATAAAAATGTTTTCAAAAAGACACTTTTCCCTGGAGGAATGATTGATTTTACTCTATATTGATGCAAGGGATTATTTTATAGAACTAATTATCTATTTAATTTCCATTGTTTCAGCAACTCAATGTCACTCAAGGGAATGTTTATTTTGAATCCTAGGTTTCTGAAATAAGATTCCAAAATCACCATTTCCCTGAGTGACATCGAGTTACTTGAATCATCGGGAATTAACTAGATAATTAGTTAATGTAGCTATATTGTTTCATATTTAATTATGTCTAATGGGATTCCTTGTAAGTTGTAAAATATGTAAAATACAAAATAAGTTTACTTTAATGTATCATATTACCTCATATATTTTAGAATTAGTTTTCCAAATTATTATACCTACATGTAAATTCAATCATTTTAATATTATTCTAGTTAAGCAGATATGCAAAACAATAGCTATATGTATATAAATTATTTTTCAAACTAGGTTGGATTATTATTAATGTGTTATTAATTCCTGTAGAAGGGCGTATGTGCTCGAAAGCTCGTAAATTGTCGTTTTAATAAAGATACGCAGCCCTTGATGCTTTATTGTATTCGTTTATAAATTGTACAGGGTTTTTTCATTCTATATTTAATTATAGATGGTGGTGTCTGGTTTTGACGTCTATTTTGACGGGAGAGGTGACCTTTGTCTCTTTATATAATTATTTAAAAACAACGCCATGTTATAATGGCTAAGTGTTATCTGAATAAGACTCGTTCTAACTTTACAAGTTGAACTGAATGTTTATTTAATCCAGTAATCTCCTTTTATACAAAATAGAGATAAAAAGGAAATAGTTTACATAAGTTTTTTTTTTTAAACAATTGACAAATGGCATTATTTGGAATAGTGTCAATTATAAATACACTACGTAACGTTTTTAAAGGTTATTTAATATATCACACGGCGGAATTATTATACCGTTGAATAAAACGGTAAAACTTGAATATAGATTAACGGATTCTTAATAAATGGTAGTTGTTGGGATGTGTATTGTTCTGTATTGGTTCTGCTTTAGATCTTTAGAATGGATTTCTATATTTGGAGACTTTGTGGTGTGTGGGTGTGGGGGTTGTTTATATCATGTGGGGGAGATGTCAACAACTACGTCTTCTCTGTCCCAGAGTCGATGTCCAGCGGAGCGTGTCCGCGGATGTAAACACAAAATTAATAAAAGATTTCGCTGCGAAAAACTCGGCGAAACCCAAAGTAATTTATCTCAAATTTCTGCGGAAACTATCGACGCGAGACCAGGAAAAATCGGGAAGGAAAATACAAAAAAAAAAGGAAGAAAAATATAAAAAACACGAGCCTGATGAAATAAGTTTTTCTTTTTAATAATTTTTTTAAGGTTTTTTTTCCAGGAAGAAATGTTTTAGGAACATATATCTCATCAGTCATAGTTAGAAGTTATAAAAACTCTCGCAAACTATTAAATAAAATAGCAGAAGAACGAATATAGTGTGTTAATGGTATCATCATCATCTCAGCACCTCCTATATCTCTGTGTAGAAATAAAGATAATGTATAAAAATATATTCATATAACGACATTTGAAAATTATCCCGCATGTGTTTCTTTTGAACGAAAAAAAAAAAATTTCATACCTCATCCATAAGGTTATAAATAATCGTTATTTCTCCTATAAATAAATTTTCGTTTAAAAGAAACACATGCGGGATAATTTTCAAATGTCGTTTTACAATCATAAGCCGCATTATATTTGTAATATATTTATGTTGTAATATATTCCAATATATCTATGTATCCATGTATTGTATAAATGTATAATGTAATTGCCAAGGTAACAAATAAAATTTTGAGTGAGTGACAGTCGATGCCAGAAGGAGGAAAGAGGTCCGAAAAACAAGTCGGGTTCCTAGGTGTGCCCTTCCTTACTCAAACAGATTAGTCGGCTTTGAGACACAATGCTTACAGACCCCTCTAGACAGATCTCCCCTGACCGGTGTCGGCTACACTCACTCTTTCGCCATCTCCGTGGTGACATCTACCATGTCTCGTTCTTTGGTGCAATACATTCACGCCTGAACCCACTCTAACATTGAGGCCACAACGACTGCATTTGACCAACACACTACAGTCATCCTACAGGATCGACTACCTTACTACATATATGTACTAAAGGAGGCACCTCTCCCTTTGAATATACATAGGAACAATGCTTTAATATTTTATCATCATTGTGAAAACCTTACTAGTTGTGATAAGATTTAGACACCACACCAGTAAATACAGACAACAAACCAACAACCAGTATACCATGGTTTCAGGCTATGGCCTTCATCAGTACAGGGGTTACTTTAATTTCATTATATCTATAAGTGTAAAAGAAATATTCATGATTTAATGTTTTCATGTCTTATATATATGTCATAATATATGCTCTTCCAGGAATAATAAAGTAAATCTGCAGTCGACCAGAGAGAGACGTAGTCGATAGAACGCAGCTAAAGTACGGACATTTGGGACACCAACGGTCACATTCCAAAGGGGAGGAAAAAGGGGGGCGCCCGTCAACACCTGGACAGTAGTCGGGTGTGGCCACACAGGCAGTCGTTCAGCGGACAGCTCTCTAGCTACCTCTCTCTCTCGGATGGCTTCCAGATTCCTCTTCCAACTCGTCGTGTGATTATTTCTCACCTCACCACATCATTACCACTATATTGCCACATCGAAAGTCGACAGGATCATATCACATATATATAAAGAGACAAGGGTCGCCTCTCCCGTCAAAATAGACGTCTAAAACTAGACGCCATTTATTGTTTTAGACGTCTATTTTGACGGGAGAAGCGACCCTTGTCTCTTTATATCAATTTCCTCCCGGCAAAATTTCCATGTCTTATATATATATACGCACTGTTCTGCAAATAGATTTTATAAAAACTAAGGCTTCAGAGCGTGTCATCTATAAATAGATACAACATGGCGTGGTCTAGAAGTTCCTTGGGCTGAACTGGTGAAGTTTTGGATGATTTTACCGACGTCCTGGGACCGTATGGAACGGCTGTCTCAATATCTGACAGCGTAGGGTTGGAATGGTACCGCTATGTAGCCAGCTCCATGGTAAAATCTCGGTAAAATATGGAAATTATTTGTTTTATGCCGAGGCATACCTTAGTGTGATTGATAGACCTGTCAAAATTCGAAACTATTATAGACGCCAAAGATACAAAGGTCGCCTCTCCCGTCAAAATAGATGTCAAAACTAGACGCCATCTATTTTATAGACGCGTTTGATTTTTTTTTTTTTAATAAAATATTTCCATTGCTCTTACTGCAATGGAAAAATTAATGGGAAGGGCCTGGCTCATCAGTGGTGAACCCTCCCAGCGGTTTCTCCAGTTTAATTGCAGTAAGGTCAGTGGAAATTGTTTATTTAAAAAAAAAATCATACGGATCTATAATAGTTTCGAATTTTGATAACAGATTGCGCGCTAATGTATCATGATAGACTTGTAGACTGGCTTGTTCCATTCCTGCGGGTAACTCGAGACCGTCTTCTGGAGGTTTGTTTATTGGTTCGTTGGTGCGGTAAACACCATTGATGCTACGACCAGGGATCCAATCCCACATTGGACACCTTTTTTCTAATATAAAAATAAATGTGATAAAACAGTACAAATGTGATATTGTACTGGGATAAGGGGAATAAATTAAGAAAAAGGCATCTCCTTATCGTGAAACTGAAAGTTGCTGATGGCTTGCGCCATCTATCGGAATAAATATCAACTATTCTCATTGATTTTTAATTTTAGACATTAGAAATCAACATTAGAAATCAACGAGAATAGTTGATATTTATTCCGATAGATGGCGCAAGCCATCAGCAACTTTCAGTTGCACGATAAGGAGATGCCTTTTTATATAAAATAAAAGGATTTAAAAGCGCGAATGTTTCTTTTATACATAAAACGAACTTCTACTGTCCTTACTGCGATGAAAAAATATATTGGGAGGGCTTGGCTCATCAGTGGTGAACTCTCCCAGCCATTTCGCCAATTTAATCCACCAGACCGCTTCTTAGAGCTCTAATACTGTATTGGACGAATCTGCTTTTATATGCTACACTGATGCCTTTTTCTTAATAATAAAATGTTCCAATGTGACCACTGATTCGTACAAAATTCGTACACTCGTACAAAAGTCCGACACGATCAGTGAGTGCAAGTAACTAAATAGGACTCCGGCAAAGTTGTAAGTGCGAAATTCGAACTGTTTTTTATACGTATGGACATGTGGTGCACTTACAATAAGTGCAGTAACTTACTACCCCCCCAATATGATTATCATGGTGTCACATGTACTAGGGATAATAATGCTATAATGTTTAATTCAAGTTGAAGACATCATTAACGTCTTTATAAGCGTTCTTTGACGTTTTGTCGACCACAGTGGACCACGCCGATGGACACCACATGAACCACTGGCCCACATCTGGGGTGACAATGACCGCCTGCCGTAACAAGTGGTCGTCATGGCAACGGGCGTGTCCCCCCTGCACGCACCTCGCCCACCGCCCTCACATGTGTGTAAGTCAGATGTTGATGTGCACACCAGAGTCAGGAGGTCCTATTGTAGGTATTATGACACAACGACGAACCTATCTTGCCGTCCAACAGAACGATATATAAAGAGCTATGTCGCTGTGGGGTCGGTGGAGGAGAGGTATAAGACGTTGATTTCTCACGACCCTGGATTGAATCCCGCGTGCATTAGACACTTTTTATTTTCTCAATTTAGAAAAAAAGCTACAATTTGGGCCCCTATTTACATAAAGTCCAACCTTTATGAGTTCGTATTTGTAAGTGACAAAGTCGAACTAATTTCTGCATATATAGATATGTTTTGAAAATTGAGCAATCCATAGATAAATCTTTAATTAAAAAGACATATATTGGATCAAAAAATCATTTATTTTACCAATATTTCAGTTGGCTGAACGCCAACCTTTATCAAGGTGTTAATAACATTTTAAAGTATGTCAACAACAAACTCAGCGCCACATAACGTCAACAGGCGTTCAGCCAGCTGAAATATTGGTAAAATAAATGATTTTTTGATCCAATATATGTCTTTTTAATTAAATATAGATATGTGGTGTACTTACAGCACAAAAAGAGTCGTCAACTTTCAATCACCATGATTACCATGGCTTGTACCACATGTACTGAGGATGATAAGAAACAAACTGTATTCAGTTGTAGAGCGACCTGTCCGAAATCTGGAATCTTTGCCATCAAACACTAATACACTCATCACCCAACCCCTGTCTTTACTTCATTATAACACTGAACTAGAATATCTTATGTCAGTTGATCTAATCTACAGTAGGGAATGGTCGCAGTGATTTATAAGGCGCTGCCATCTATAAGGAATGGAAGTATCAAAGGATGAATGCTTTTTTTAAATATTGCCACGTGGAAAATTAGGAAAGACCAACTTCGGGATGAGACTACAATTCATTTCAGGTAAGAACAAACTATGAATGGTAAACAAAAGATAAGTCACGAGGGAAATTTACAGAGTAGCAAAATATAAACATAAAAATGACCACTCTGTTAATAAAAATAATTAAATTGTTAAATATTTTGTTACATTATACAACAGATCTCTACTGTCCTTACTGCTATGAAAAAATATTTGGAGGGCTTGGCTCATCAGTGGTAAGCCCTCCCAGCGATTTCACCAATTTAATCTACCAGACTGCTTCTTAGATCTCTAATACTGTATTGGACGATTCTGTCTATATATATTGCTATACTGAAGGGTGAAATCTTAGCTATGGTTTTTAAGTAAACTATGGACATAAGCTTTTAGGACAGTAGAATTACATATAAATATTTGCATCGAGCAATGCTCTTCCGCAAATATAGACACATAGACAATAAAGACAAGGTCAGCCTTATGTCCATAGTTTTCTTGAAAAACCATTTCTGAGATTCCATCCTTCAGTGCTGCGTATATAAGCAGAATCGTCCAATACAGTATTAGAACTCTAAGAAGCGGTCTAGTGGATTAAATTGGCGAAACCGCTGGGAGGGTTCACCACTGATGAGCCAAGCCCTCCCAATATATTTTTTAATCGCAGTAAGGGCAGTAGAAGTTTGTATTGTGTATAAAAGAAACATTCGTGCTTTTAAATCCTTCCATTCTATATGTATATATTTGCATCGAGCAATGTTCTTCCGCAAACAATAAGTACATTTTATCAAGCTATCGGACTTATTTTTGTCGAAACGTCGAATAAATAAAACCTCTAGAAGTGTCTGTTATTTCTAGAAACAAGAATTCACAACCTCCATCTTCAATATATTTGGGAGAAAGATTAAATAAACTGGGTGTTTGAATACAGGAGATTTCTTTAACGATGTCTTTATTTTAAAATAAAAATACAACCTATCGCAATGAGTTTCTTTTATTATGATATGCGCGAGCTTTCGGGCTGGAGCCGCCCTTCTACAGGCAAAAATGAAACATTTGATCCACGAGAGAGAGTTATATACATTTGATTTGTTACAAATTTTACATAAAATATCAGAAATAAAAGTATTAAATCTACATAAATTATTACTATTTTACTATGTTTAACAATTGGAAATAAATTAATTAACCTTAAAAATCAATATTTTAATAAAGTTAAGTTTTAAACTATTAATTGGATAAAGGAGGAAAACTGATTTTTGTGGTATGGAATATGACAAAATTGTTCTGGGATATCTATTCTACGATTAATGCTATTGTGTTGTTTGGAAATCAGCGATTCAAGGATTAATCTTTCAGATTTGGTGGTTATGTTACTGTAGTGGCAAGTTGGACTGTCTAAATTAAATTTGTGGCCGGTATTCGATGTCTTTATTGATTCAATTCTGTCAAATGAATGTACAAAATGGCAGTCGGAGAAAGCGACGCTGTGACAACAGCCAGGCAAGCAGACGACTAATGAGAAAGGACAGAGCAAATTACTGGCAGACGAACAATAACTGAGACCCCGTAATATAAGCCTTGCGGCAAATATTAGCCTAGCACCACTGCCCGCCACTTTATTTCCATAGTTTCATTCAGGAAACCTGGCACCGCTGCCTATCTATGAACTGATAATTAAATATGAAGAGATGATGATATCCGCGTCTCTGTGTCATTCCATGTGGCCAGGGTTTGGAGAAATCTTGTTAACAACTACAGAAATGATCTGGCTTCGCCCGGGTGTGCCCAACCAATGTTGCCTTACAAGAATGTCTCTAAGCACAATAGTAGTAATTGTATCGTAGTATTGGTGAAGATAGGTTTATTATATTTTATATATTCAGCATATGCAAATTATCCTATTATCAGACCAATTTACATATTTCTAGGTTAAATCTGGTCTCTCCTGTCATCAATATGTTCACGTTATGTCGTTTCAAAGTTTCGTCTGCACCGGTCAAACTTTGTATCGTAGTATTGGTGAAGATAGGTTTATTATATTTTATATATTCAGCATATGCAAATTATCCTATTATCAGACCAATTTACATATTTCTAGGTTAAATCTGGTCTCTCCTGTCATCAATATGTTCACGTTATGTCGTTTCAAAGTTTCGTCTGCACCGGTCAAACTCTGCGGAGGGAAAAAGAACGGACTATGCAAATTATCAAACGCTTTGAAACATTGAAATATACATTCTCATAAGAAGGCATTTCCTTATCGTGTAACGAAAGATTGCTGATGGCTTGCGCCAAGTCACAAGATTCAGTTACATGGAGATGTCTAAATATATCCCCCTGATCCAAGTACAAGTTTGTAGCATTGAAATATATATCATTACATGTTTACAAGTGAGATTTGAATGAAATGGGTGTAAACGGAGACCGCGCTAGAAGAGCCCCGTGTCACGTACTGTCGCCGGTGACAAGGAATGGGGACAAGACAATACATCGATCCCGCGGGCGTGGTCGCCTTGGTGGCTCGGGCACGATCCCCGCTCTGACTTTTTTTCCTCAAAAATATAAATGGCTGTTTGAAGTCACTTTGAAGGGAAACCTTGTTGGAGAGACGTCGTCGCTGGAATCTTGGGATATTGAACTGCTGCACACTTAGTCTTGTGCCGTGTGTTGTATGTACCATATGGAAATATTCTGTACAAAGTGTTGCATAGATGGAATTTTTTAATATAGAAATAGAGGTCACTCTCCCGCCTAAATAGACGCTAAAACTAAGCGCCTGTGTCGCCGCAAACTAGCGGACTCGGTGACAAAGCCACAACACCAACTTTGACAAACTGAGAAGCGTCCACCTAGAGACCATGGTTTCGGGAAAATGGCCCTCGTCAGTCTAAGGCGGACTTTATTCCATGTGTGCCATATGTAAAATGTTCTGTAAAATGTTATATGGATTTTATACCCTGGGTGTTCTCTGTGTGTTTTATGGATTGTCCCATATATACACTCATAGACAAAACTTAAGGAAGTTGTACCTTTCAGCATGTATATCGGGATTCAGACAATAACTCTGAAAGATATTACAGTGACCTTTATTGAAGACACACGAGATAACCAAGTGTGAACAAAATTTCTAAGACTATAAGTCCGGTGCCACATGTTGACAGCCTGTACTCTGCGGATGTCATATGTTACCTCTTGAAAGCCATTCATTTCCCCGCAAGGAAACTCTTTCAAATTAAAACATTAATAGAATAATTTTATCTGTTAGAAATCTGATAAAAATAATTTTTTAATCCTTGCTATTGACACTATAAATAATAATGTAGCAGTTATTTATAAACATTTTGGGAAGAAATGGCCAACATGACAACGGTATTCCAAGATGGTTGACCGAAGAGCGGTCTGGACGTTCGAGCCACAACATTTGAATTCCTTAAGAATAAAGAAGAAGGATAATGTGAGAGCCTCTCCCCGCTGGAAGCCAAGTTTGGACAATTTAAAACTTTGGGGACATCTGACACCGGAGATACCGGAGTTGCCTCGTCCAAACTGGAATTTCTCCTTCTCCAGCTCTGCTAGAAATCTCTTCCAACATTCCCATACACCTAGTGTGAACACTCTCTTTGAAAACAACAAGACAGGGTCGAATCCTGCATTGGGTACTTTATTATTTAAAAAAAAGTTCCAACGGTCCCTTATTCTTGCTAAAATCCTACCCACTAGCGAGCACAAACTACGTAATGGAGCTCTGAGTCTAAACACTTTCTTTGGCAACAAGAAGACAGGTTCGAATCCCGCATTGGGCACTTTTTTTCTCAAATCCAACCCCACCAGCGAGCACAAACTACGTAATGGAGCTCTGAGTCTAAACACTTTCTTTGGCAACAAGAAGACAGGTTCGAATCCCGCATTGGGCACTTTTTTTCTCAAATCCAACCCCACCAGCGAGCACAAACAAGGTGGTAATGGGGCTCTGACAACTTATGAATTCAAAGGTCGAGTGTTGACAATGGAATGTACAGAGGAAGGAAGATTGGGCGTACCCAGGATATGAAGAAAAATGGGTAGATGAACTGATGAAGTCTTGAGGAGATTGGGAAAGATGTGTTGAAGAGGGTCATCAGAAAAATATCCTTTTAGATGGGGAGATATTGAGAATAAATGAAGAAAAGGTCTGGAAGGTAAAATAAATGGAAATATATAATGTCAGGAAGAATCGGACTAATGGACGACTGGACGGGAAGCTAATGAGTAGGTTCAGACGAAGACATTAATGAAGATATGATCAAAGAAACTGAAAATATAGAAGTTTGTAGAACGGTGAGCAGGTGGCTCGCAGCAGACGAATCCGTTGACAGAATAGAACATGGAATTTGAATGCAGGAACAATAGTACAGTACGCATGTTCAACAGCAATTCCCGGGATAATAGCAAAACACTTACATTTTCAAATTCCTGGCCGTGATACTTAAATACACTGCGTGACATTGAAAATGGAACACCAAGAAATAGTGGCCAGAAAGTGATGAAACTCGGCAGACAGAGAGAGACAGGGACGAACAATAAGTGATCTATATTTCAAAATGATAGTCATAATACAGAGCGAGAACGGCGTCGGCTTAGTAGCAAGTAGGACCACCGCGGACGACGATGCACGCAGCAACACTTCTAGGTAGAGAGTCAATCAGAGTACGGATGGCGTCCTGAGGGATGGCTCTCCATTCCCTCTCAACCATTTGCCACAGTTCGTCTTCTGAGCGCGGCTGTGGCAAGGCATGCAAACGGCGTCCAATGATGTTCCAGACGTGCTCGATTGGTGAAGATCAGGAGAGTACGGTGGCCAGGGAAACATCTGTACATCTTGCAGAGCTTGTTGGCTAATGCGAGCAGTGTGTGGTCGGGCGTTATCCTGCTGATAAAGGGCATTGGGTACCCCCTGAAGGTAGGGGAATGTCACCGGTCGCAGCACATCATCAACGTATCGTTGGGCCGTCATAGTGCCCTGAATACGAAGTAAAGGTGACCTGGAATCATACGCGATTGCGCCCCAAACCATGATTCCACGTTGTCGCACGGTGGGGCGTTCCACAATTGCTGCCGGATTGGACCTTTCTCCACGTCGACGCCACACGCGTACACGGCGACTATCACTGGACAAGCAGAAACGCGACTCATCTGAGAACACGACCCTGTGCCATTCCGTCATCCACGTCGATCTAGCCCGGCACCATTCCAAACGTTGGCGCCTATTCGGTGGGGTCAATGGCAGTCTTCTTAGCGGACGGCATGAGTGCAAGCCATTAGCAACCAATCGACGGGAAATGGTTCTGGTCGAGATGGAATGATCTAGGGTGTCTTGCACATGTTGCAGGATGGCGGTACAAGTGGTTTGTGGGGCCGCCACTGCTTGTCGAAGGATACGCCGATCCACACGTGCTAACGTCACTCTGGTTGCACCGGCATTCCTATAAATTGCCACATTTTCTTGTTACAACTATCTTCTCCACAGTCGGTGCACCGTGGACCCACCAAGGTGTGTATCAGCTGCGATTTGACGTATGGACCAACCTGCCCTTTTCAGTCCGATCACCATGCCCCTCGTAAAAGCGTCTGTCTGCTTGAACTGCCTCCGTTTACGATGACCTGGCATTCTCTGTTATTACACGTGTCTTTTGACACAAGAACAAAATTTCTACAATGATTTTCCTTGAAGAAATAACGACACGAATACTGTCCTTTCTGCAAGTTCCTTCCCTTATATCTTACTCCATGTGCGCACGAGAGCTGCGCATTTTACATCATTTGCATAACTCGGTTAGGCGCGTCTACCCTGAAATTTGCATAATTT
Organism: Cordylochernes scorpioides; assembly: GCA_030710605.1. Classification (NCBI taxonomy): domain Eukaryota; kingdom Metazoa; phylum Arthropoda; class Arachnida; order Pseudoscorpiones; family Chernetidae; genus Cordylochernes; species Cordylochernes scorpioides. Next base: position 103,254,591 of record CP092869.1, on the reverse strand, counting down.
TCTGGCCACTATTTCTTGGTGTTCCATTTTCAATGTCACGCAGTGTACATAACTTCAATCAATCAAATAACTGTCAATCACATCTTGGAAGCTGAGGTTATGCAATTAAATTTCAGCCATTCCCGATATATCACGGTAGAGTCAAGAGGTTTATGGAATTTGCATGTGGCTGGAATATGCAAATAGGGGTGACGCCATCTAGCGGAATACAAATGAACTAAACGTCGAAGAGACTGCCATCTATCGGGGTAAACATGAACTAAGCATTGTTCTCCAAATGCGGAAGTAAATATTAGCTGCACAAATATGTGAATTAATGCGGCCAATCACGTAGAGGCCTGTTTGGCTTGTCGGTACATGCTGTGGCTTCTTGAATCAATCATAAATTATGTCCTGGAAAAGGTACAGGGAGGGTTCTCCACAGATGAGCCAAACTCCTTCAATATTTTAGAGTATATATATATGTATCCAACTTATTTAAACAATACTTCTAATTCATCACGCGGATAATGGGCTTAGATGGAGTTTGAATTCTTAGAGGAAGATAGGCGAACAGCCTCATCGATTATATTACAAATAACTTTTTATAAATTATATTGAACAAAAAAGACACATCCTGACCGCTCAGGCGATATCAAAAACTTTCCACTTCCTTATGTTTTGTGCTTATATGGACGTTGAATAACACACTATAATCAAATATTTGATTATAGTGTGTATGGACTTTGTAATATAAAGTAGTTTTTCCATCTCTATGAAATGATGATCTAACATGAAGATGATGATAGCCACGCTACTGTGACAACCATCCATGTCGCCAGGGTTCGGAGAGATTATGTTAACAACTACAGAAATGATCTGGCTTCGCCCGGGTGTGCCCGAGTGAATACCTGCCCAACCAATGTTGTCTTAACAAGATGTATTATTGTTCTGAGCAATAGTAGTAATTGTATCGTAGTACGCGTGAAGATAGGGATCCATTATTACAACATTATCATAATCCTACTTCAGCATATGCAAATTAGCCTGCTATCAAACTAATTTGCATATTTCCAGTTTAAACCCACAACAGTCTCTCCTCTACTCAATCTCTCTCAGTGATCCAGTTGAAACTACCTTACCTCGCCATGTCTTTGATATTGTACCGGGATTTTAAAGGGATTATTGTTTAAGGTATTGAACAAATCTAGGGACACAGTAGAACTATACATAAGAATTCTAAGGGCATTAGAAGGAAAACCCATTTTAAATGTGAAAAAAATAGTACAAATGTGATATTGTACTGGGATAAGGTGCATAAAAAAGTGGCCTTAACTACCCGTTTCATGATTTTTCAGGATGCCTTGAATGACCAGTTTTTTGGTCGTTGAAGTACAGCTTGCACCACGCTGATGAGGGCCAACAGCCCGAAAGGCGTCCGTGGTTAGCTTTTCTTGATTAATCAAGAATGGGTATTTGGCCAATTCTGGAATAATTAAAAATCCACGAGAATAGTTGATATTTATTCCGATAGATGGCGCAAGCCATCAGCAACTTTCAGTTGCACGATAAGAAGATGCCTTTTTCCATTCTAAATGGTTTCATTTTTTGTTAATAGATGGCGTGTTAATGTCTTAAACACCTAGCGATCTGGTGTGTTGCTGGTAGAGAGACCAGGTAGTACTGGAAATACAGACAAAAGTTGAAATCTGCTTCAAACACAATACACCTATCCCCCGATTTACACGGTACTTGTTTTACACGTTTTCGCTTTTACACGGTTTTCCAAATAAGCTATTTTTTTTGTTTTTTATCGCACTATACTAAAATGCGATATTCTACTCTATACTACCTATGTTGAAAAGAATATTGGGAGGCTCTGATTCATGAGGGGGCGAACACCTATTCAGATTTGACAGTTTAATATGCACCTATCCCTCGATTTACACGTTTTTCTCAGGAACGTATCTACCGTGTAAATCGGGGGATAGGTGTAGTTTAAACATATTTGGACACAATTATTTTAAAATTACAAAATATTTTCTCACAACGAGTTTATTTTTATTACAAAACGCTAGCTTTCAAGTGATAATCGCTCTTCAACGGGCTTAATAAAACATCGACTATATCTTATAATAAATATTTAATTTTTTTTAATAAAAAGAAACTCATTGTGAAGAAATATTTTGTATACTTTTTTAACACAATTATTTACCTCAATTAAACTAGCCACGAGCTTTCAAGTCAAAATGTATCTTCTTCAATGCTGTAAATTGTTTGTAAATTGCGCTGTGAAGCCTTCAAGGCCTGGAATCTCGTCTAGCTTTATTGTAACGGTGAAATTGATCGTTGGAGATGTTTTAAATAAAGATTTGTGTTTCTGTTTAGAAACTTGGTGCTGTTCATTGTAGTGGTTGTTGTAGGTTCTGGCTTTGACGGAGTGCTGGTCCTGACAACACGGTGTGACAACACGGTACGACAACACGGTGTGACAAAACGGTGTGAAACACGGTATAGCTACACGGCTTGACAACACGGTATAGCTACACGGCTTGACAACACGGTATAGCTACACGGCTTGACAACACGGCTTGATATAAGGGTACAACAACATAGTGTGACAACACGGCTTGACAACACGGTATGACAACACCACGTGTCCAACACCAGGAAACGAAGGACGCCACGGTCTACTGGAGGCCACCCTTGACGTCACAAAGAAAAGGAACCAATAAAATTAAGGCGAGATGACCGAATGGGGTTCCGCCCACTTTCGATGGAGACAAAGTGGATTGATTTCCGAATGGATCAGCGCCGGCGCCCGGGATCTGGACTACCTCGGTCCGTGTAATGGGCTGCCTCGGTCCGTGAAACGGTCAACCTCGGTCCGTGCAATGGACTACCTCGGTCCGTGCCTTCATTGCCCTGATCTTCCTCAGTCGAAGTGTCTTCGTCGCCAAGATAAACGCCTTGATCAAGCTTAATACGTGTTTTCATTGCCCTAAACCACCTTAATCCGTGTTTAAATGTCTTAAACCATCTCAATCCATGTCTTCTTTACTCTAAACAA
>CP092869.1:103194623-103251442 GCA_030710605.1 Cordylochernes scorpioides | reverse complement strand
GATCGCTATGTATTTAAGACATTAATACGCCATCTATTAACAAAAAAAAAAAAAAAAATGAAACCATTTAGAATGGAAAAAGGCATCTCCTTATCGTGCAACTGAAAGTTGCTGATGGCTTGCGCCATCTATCGGAATAAATATCAACTATTCTCGTTTATTTTTAATTATTCCAGAATTGGCCAAATACCCATTCTTGATTAATCAACAAAAGCTAACCACGGACGCGTCTCGGGCTGTTGGCCCTCATCAACGTAGTGCTAGCTGTACCTCAACGACCAAAAAACTGGCCATTCAAGGCATCCTGAAAAATCATTAAACGGGTAGTTAAGGCCACTTTTTTATGCACCTTATCCCAGTACAATATCACATTTGTACTATTTTTTTCACATTTATAATGGGTTTTCCTTCTAATGCCCTTAGAATTCTTATGTATAGTTCTACTGTGTCCCTAGATTTGTGCAATACCTTAAACAATAATCCCTTTAAAATCCCGGTACAATATCAAAGACATGGCGAGCTATGGTAGATTGAACTGGAGAATGCATCACTGAGATTGAGTAGAGAAGAGACTGTTATGGATTTAAACTGTAAATATGTAAATTGGTTTGATAGCAGGCTAATTTGCATATACTGAAGTAGGATTATGATAATGTTGTAATATATTCACGCGTACTACGATACAATTACTACTATTGTTCAGAACAATAATACATCTTGTTAAGACAACATTGGTTGGGTAGGCATTCACTCGGCACTCCCGGGCGAAGCCAGATCATTTATGTAGTTGTTAACATAATCTCTCCGAACCCTGGCGACATGGATGGTTGTCACATTAGCGCGGCTATCATCATCTTCATGTTTAATCATAATTTCATAGAGAGGGGAAAATTACTTTATATTACAACGTCCATATATACTCATGAACAAAACATAAGGAAGTGGAAAGTTTTTGATATCGCCGGTCGTCTATTTTTTTTTTAAGGAGACAGAGTCAATTAGTTACGTTTGGAAAGCCCAATTTCAAGAAATTGAGTTGGGAAATATCAGGGAACAAGTTAAATAAACGTTTAGTTGATTTTTGTTCTACTAGATGGCGCTCTGACATATAAAAATGCTCATATGAGCGGTTAGGATATGTCTTTTTTATAAAATGAAAGAATTTAAAAGCACGAATGTTTCTTTTATACATATTACAAATTTCTACTGTCCTTACTGCGATGGAAAAATATATTGGGAGGGCTTGGCTCATCAGTGGTGAACCCTCCCAGTGGTTTCGCCAATTTAATCCACCAGACCGCTTCTCAGAGCTCTAATACTGTATTGGACGATTCTGCTTATATACGCAGCACTGAAGGATGGAATTTCAGAAATGGTTTTCAAGAAAACTATGGACATAAGCTTATAGGACAGTAGAATTACATTCAAATATTTGCATCGAGCAATGCTCTTCAGCAAACTATAAAGACAAGGCCAGTTAGGAATAAATTAACACAAAGCAATAACGTGTCTTTTTTGTTCAATATCTTCTATATATATAAAAATGAATGTTTGTATGTTTGTCTGTTGGTTGGTTGGTTGGTTGGTTTGTATGTCCGGTATACAAATTCGCAGTAGTTCACTAATTCAAACCAAAATTTCAATACATAGGTAAAAAATAACGAGGATGACGATAGGCTATTTAAAAAAATATATAAATCAATTATTAAAACTATATATTCAAATTATTCTAAATAGCTCATCTAGAACGCGGTGGAATCTGATGGCGGGGCGCGCCCATTGGACGCCTGCGACACGTGGCTTCCCTGTGCGCGCGCATGCGCCGGGAAGGCACTCGCACGCCGGCAGCCGACGGGAGCAGTCGCTTGCTCGCCGGGAGTCAACGGGCGCGCGCATGCGCCGGGAAGCCCCTCGCCCGCCGGCAGCCGACGGGAGCGGTCACTTGCTCGCCGGGAGTCAACGGGCGCCGACATTTACTCGCTGGCAGCCAACGGGCACATGTTTAATGTGTTTGAATAATACATTTAATCATGTAAACCCAACCCGGGCGTTGCCGGGCAACCCTAGGAAGCAAGATGTATACAAGGTGTAGACAAGATGAAGACAAGATTAAAACGTTTTTAAAATATATTCGCACTCGGGTAAAACCCGGGCGTTGCCCGGGCCATTCGTCTAGTAATTTATAAAAAGTTATTTGCGATATAATCGATGAGGCTGTTCGCCTATCTTCCTCTAGGAATTCAAACTCTTTCTAAGCCCATAATCCGCGTGATGCATTAGAAGTATTGTTATATAAGTTGAAAACAATATAAATACTCTAAATATTGGAAGGGTTTGGCTCTTCTGCAAAGAACCCTCCCAGTACCTTTTCCAGGACATAATTCATGATTGATTCAAGAACCCACAGCATGTACCGACAAGCCAAACAGGCTTCTACGTGATTGGCCACATTAATTCACATATTTGTGCGGTCAATATTTACTTCCGCATTTGGAGAACAATGCTTAGTTCATGTTTACCCCCGATAGATGGCAGTCTCTTCGACGTTTAGTTCATTTGTATTCCGCTAGATGACGTCGCCCCTATTTGCATATTCCAGCCACATGCAAATTCCATAAACCTCTCGGCTCTACCGTGCTATATCGGGAATGGCTGAAATTTGGTTGCATAACCTCAGCTTTCCAAGATGTGATTGACAAATACAGTTATTTGATTGATGAAGTTATGTATTTAAGTATCACGGACAGGAAATTGATAATTTCAGTTTTTTGCTACTATCCCGGGAATTGCTGTTGGACATGCGCACTGTATTATTGCTCCTGCATTCAACTTCCATGTTCTATTCTGTCAACGGATTCGACTGCTGTGAGCCACCTGCTCACTGTTCTATATTCCATATTTTCAGTTTCTTTGATCATCTTCATTAATGTCTTCGTCTGAACCCACTCATTAGCTTCCCATCCAGTCGTCCATCAGTCCGATTCTTCCTGAGATTATATATTTCCATCTATTTTACCTTCCAGACCTTTTCTTTATTTATTCTCAATATCTGCCCATCTAAAATGAGCTTTTTCTGATGAACCTCTTCAACACATCTTTCCCAATTTCCTCAAGACTTCATCAGCTCATCCATTCATTTTCCTTCATATCCTGGGTACGCCCAATCTTCCTTCCTCTGTACATTCCATTGTCAACACTCGACCTTTGAATTCATAGGTTGTCAGAGCCCCATTACCACCTTGTTTGTTCTCGCTGATGGGGTTGGATTTGAGAAAAAAAGTGCCCAATGCGGGATTCGAACCTGTCTTCTTGTTGTCAAAGAAATTATTTATACTCAGATTACCATTACGTTGTTTGTGCTCGCTGGTGGGGTTGGATTTTAGCAAGAATGAGGGACCATTGTAACAATTTGGTTTTCAAAATAAAGTGCCCAATGCGAGATTCGAACCTGTCTTCTTGCAGTCAAAGAAAATGTTTATATTCAGAGCCCCATTTAGGTTACTGGTACATACTGGTGGGGTTGGGTATTAGCAATATTCAGGGACCATTGGAGAAATTTGGTTTTCAGAATAAAGTTCCCAATGCGGGATTCGAACCTGTCTTCTTGATGTCAAAGAGAAAGTTAGTACTCAGAGCCTCATTACGTTGTTTGTGGTCGCTGGTGGGAGGGAATTTAGCAAGAATTAGAGACCATTGGAGCTTTTTTTTTTAATAATATAGTGCCCAATTCAGGATTCGACCCTGTCTTGTTGTTTCCAAAGAGAGTGTTCACGCTAGGTGTATGGGAATGTTGGAAGAGATTTCTAGAAGAGCTGGAGAAGGAGAAATTTCAGTTTGGACGAGGCAACTCCGGTATCTCCGGTGTCAGATGTCCCCAAAGTTTTAAATTGTCCAAACTTGGCTTTCAGCGGGGAGAGACTCTCACATTCTCCTACCTCTTTATTCTTAAGTAATTCAAATGTTGTGGCTCGAACGTCCAGACATCGGTCAACCATCTTGGAATACCGGCCATTCCTTTCTAAATGTTCTTTATATACATACTGCCACATTGGTATTTATAGTGCCAATAGCAATGATTAAAAAAGTATTTATATCAGATTTCCAACAGATAAATATCTTCTATTTATGTTTTAATTTGAAAGAGTTTCCTTGTGGGGAAATGAATGGCTTTCAAGAGGTAACATATGACATCCGCAGAGTACAGGCTGTCAACATGTGGCACCGGACTTATAGTCTTAGAAATTCTGTTCACACTTGGTTATCTCGTGTATCTTCAATAAAGGTCGCTGTAATATCTTTCAGAATTATTGTCTGAATCCCGATATACATGGTAAAAGGTACAACTTCCTTAAGTTTTGTCCATGAGTGTATATATGTGTATTCAATAAAGGTCACTGTAATATCTTTCAGAGTTATTGTCTGAATCCCGATATACATGCTGAAATGTACAACTTCCTTAAGATTTGTCTATGAGTGTACAGTGGTACCTCGACATACGAGTTTAATTCGTTCCGCAACCTTGCTCGTATCTTGAATTACTCGTATCTCGAAGCAAATTTCCCCATACAAAACAATTGAACTACCATTAATCCGTTCCAACCTCCAAAATGTCACCCCAGTTATTTTTGTTACGTTGTTTTAAATAATAAAAACGTATTTATAAATATCAAATATTTATTGCACAAAAACAAAAAAGAGAATGTAAATAAATAAATTAGATATCCTCACTGGTCTTTGCCTTTTTCGCTACATTTTTCTCGCTTTCACCTGTAGGCCGTTTAGAAAAAAACATGTCCAAGGAGGTTTGTTTCTTCCTCCCTCTCAGAATGTTCCGGAAATGAGTTAGGCAAGTGTCATTAAAAAGGTCAGATGCACGACCTGTTGCAACTTTTTCTGGGTGTTTTTTTTTCCACGAACTGTGAAACTCTCTCCCACATTCCTAAGATCTTTATTTCACTTGTATTCTGAAGTCCAAGCTCAAATCCTTCCATGCAAGCATGAGATTGTTGGATTCTATGATCTTGACAGTCCTACTCTATGCGGCTCCAATCTGGGCACATGATCAAACCTTAATCTTAGATAGAATCCAGGATACCTTTCTCAGACGTTTTCTGTGCCTTCCAAGCTATACTCCGGGCTATATTTTGAGGGCCGAAACAGGAAGAAATTCTCTTGATATCACAGTGAAAAAACTAACTTTAAAATTCTGGACTAGAATTCTGAAAATGGACGGCAGCAGGCTACCTTCAATTTGTTTGGCACATTTGTGGGACATTTCAATTTCTTCAAAACAGAATATCGGACTGGTAAAAAGTATAACAGAGCTACTTAATAACACCGGCTTCTCATGGCTTGTTGGATGTACAGACTTCAATATTCTACAAAGATACATCCCCCTAATTATTAGAACGGCAACCGATCAGTCCTTGCAGCTGGATTATGTAAGAATAAGAAAATCAATACTCTACTCTCACTCTAAATACTTTCATTCATCACCTACAATGGAATGCTATCTGAATGACAATATCCCCCTAACCTTAAAGAGAATCATTGCACAAGTAAGAAGCCTTTTTGCAGTACAGAGAATTAATCATGTTTCACTTTTGAAAACTAAGACCATAAAATGCACCTTATGCAACGGTGAATTTAGTCTCGATTTTCCACACTACATGTTCTACTGTACGGCAATGGAAGAAGAGAGAGAAATTCTTCGTCAAGAGACCGGCTACAATAGCAATTCGCCTTATGTTTTAATGGCAAAAGTCGTAAAATCCAGACCCTTTGCATTCGCTTTTTATAAATACTGGAAATCAGCTCAATCAAAATGTTTAGCACAGACACCGGATCCAACTCGATAATTGGTCGAGGTCAATACCCAATATTTGTATATAACTATGATGCTAATCTGTTATTTATTTATTTTGTCCTACCGGGAGAATCCTGTATGGCACGTGTGCCTAATAAAGGCTTTTGTTGTTGTTGTTATTTCACTTGTAGAAATTTCACGTTTTAATTCAATACTCATCATCTTTTTCTTAGCACTTGACTTTTTACAAACTTTCTTCCGATCCATGGTTATAAAAATAAATGAACTAAAACTGTAAATGTAAACGCAACACAAAACGCGAACACAAAACACAACTTATCACAGCGGAAGCACGCTGCTAACTTATCGTGATGGCGCGACTGCGTGTTACTACCGATCCGAACTCGTATCTCGAATTTCGCTCGTAATTAAAAGCAAAAAATCACTTGCTCGTCGGCTCGTATCTCGAAAAACTCGTATGTTGGGGCGCTCGTATGTCGAGGTACCACTGTATATGGAAAATCCATAAAACATACAGAGAACACCCAGAGTATAAAATCCATATAACATTTCACAGAACACTTTACATATGGCACAAATGGAATAAAGTCCGCCTTAGACTGACGAGGGCCATTAGCCCGAAACCATGGTCTCTAGGTGGACACTTCTCAGTTTGTCAAAGTTGGTGTTGTGGCTTTGTCACCGACCCGAGGCCGCTAGTTTGCGGCGACGGATGGCGCTTAGTGTTAGCGTCTATTTAGACGGGAGAGTGACCTCTATTTCTATAATAAAAAATTCCATCTATGCAACACTCTGTACAGAATATTTACATATGATACATACAACACGCGGTACAAGACTAAGTGTGCAGCAGTTCAATATCTCAAGATTCCACTGCGACACCCAACAAGGTTTCCCTTCAAAGTGACTTCAAACAGCCATTTATATTTTAGAGGAAAAAAAGTCAGAGCGGGGATCGTGCCCGAGCCACCAAGGCGACCACGCCCGCGGGATCGATGTATTGTCTTGTCCCCATTCCTTGTCACCGGCGACAGTACGTGACACGGGGCTCTTCTAGCGCGGTCTCCGTTTACACCCATTTCATTCAAATCTCACTTGTAAACATGTAATGATGTAGATTTCAATGCTACAAACTTGTGCTTGGATCAGGCGGATAGACATCTCCATGTAACTGAAAGTCGTGACTTGGCGCAAGCCATCAGCAATCTTTCGTTACACGATAAGGAAATGCCTCTTTATGAGAATGTATATTTCAATGTTTCAAAGCGTTTGATAATTTGCATAGTCCGTTCTTTTTCCCGCAGAATTTGACCGGTGCAGACGAAACTTTGAAACGACATAACGTGAACATATTGATGACAGGAGAGACTGTCATTGATTTAACCTGGAAATATGTAAATGGGTATGATAATAGGATAATTTGCATATTCTGAATATGCATAAAATATAATAAACATATCTTCACCAATACTACGATACAATTACTACTATTGTGCTTAGAGACATTCTTGTAAGGCAACATTGGTTGGGCAGGTATTCACTCGGGCACACCCGGGCGAAGCCAGGTCATCTCTGGAGTTGTTAACAAGATTTCTCCGAACCCTGGCGACATGGATGGTTGTCACAGAGACGTGGCTATCACCATCTTCATATTTAATTATCAGTTCATAGATAGACAACGGTGCCAGGTTTCCTGAATGAAACTATGGAAATAAAGTGGCGGGCAGTGGTGCTAGACCAATATTTGCCGCAAGGCTTATATTACGGGGTCTCAGTTATTGTTCGTCTGCCAGTAATTTGCTCTGTCCTTTCTCATTAGTCGTCTGCTTGCCTGGCTGTTGTCACAGTGTCGCTTTCTCCGACTGCCATTTTGTACATTCATTTGACAGAATTGAATCAATAAAGACATCGTTGGAGACTTCTCCTGTATTCAAACACCCAATTTATTTAATCTATCTCCCAAATATATTGAAGATGGAGGTTGTGCTTTCTTGTTTCTAGAAATAAAAGACTCTTCTAGAGGTTTTTATTTTTTTCGACGTTTCGACAAAAATAGGTCCGATGGCTTGATAAAATGTACTTATTGTTTGCGGAAGAACATTGCTCGATGCAAATATATACATATAGAATGGAAGGATTTAAAAGCACGAATGTTTCTTTTATACACAATACAAACTTCTACTGCCCTTACTGCGATGAAAAAAATATATTAGGAGGGCTTGGCTCATCAGTGGTGAACCCTCCCTGCGGTTTCGCCAATTTAATCCACCAGACCGCTTCTCAGAGCTCTAATACTGTATTGGATGATTCTGCTTATATATGCTACACTGAAGGGTGATATCTCAGAAATGGTTTTTCAAGAAAACTATGGACATAAGGCTGGCCATGTCTTTATTGTTTGGGGAAGAGCATTGCTCGATGTAAATATTTATATGTAATTCTGCTGTCCTGAAACCTTATATCCATAGTTTGCTTAAATACCATAACAAAGATTCCACCCTTCAGTGTAGCAATATATACAGACAGAATCGTCCAATACAGTATTAGAGCTCTAGTGTCCTTGTAGATTAAAATGGCGAAATCGCTGTGAAGGTTCACCACTGATGAGCCAAGCCCTCCCAATATATTTTTTCATAGCAGTAAGGACAGTAGAGATCTGTTTTATAATGTAACAGAGTATTTATTAATTTTATTATTTTTATTAACACAGTGGTCATTTTTATGTTTATATTTTGCTACTCTGTAAATTTCCCTCGTGACTTATCTTTTGTTTATCATTCATAGTTTGTTCTTGCCTGAAATAAATTGCTGTGTCATCCCGAAGTTGGTCTTTCCTAATTTTCCACGTGTCAATATTTAAAAAAAAGCATTCATCCTTTGATGCTTCCATTCCTTATAGATGGCATCGCCTTATAAATCACTGCGACCATTCCCTACTGTAGATTAAATAAACTGACATAAGATATTCTAGTTCAGTGTTATAATGGAGTAAAGACAGGGAAATTGCTGGGTGATGAGTGTATTAGTGTTTGATGGCAAAGATTCCAGCTTTCTGACATGTCGCTCTACAACTGAATACAGTTTGTTTCTTATCATCTTCAGTACATGTGGTACAAGCCATGGTAATCATGGTGATTAAAAGTTAACAACTGTTTTTGCTGTAAGTACACCACATATCTATATTTAATTAAAAAGACATATATTGGATCAAAAAAACATTTATTTTACCAATATTTCAGTTGGCTGAACGCCTATTGACGTTATGTGGCGCTGAGTTTGTTGTTGACACACTTTAAAATGTTACCTTGATAAAGGTTGGCGTTCAGCCAACTGAAATATTGGTAAAATAAATGATTTTTGATCCAATATATGTCTTTTTAATTAAAGATTTATCTATGGATTGCTCAATTTTCAAAACATATCTATATATGCAGAAATTAGTTCGACTTTGTCACTTACAAATACGAACTCATAAAGGTTGGACTTTACGTAAATAGGGGCCCAAATTGTTCCTTTTTTTCTAAATTGAGAAAGAAATGTGTCTAATGCGGGAGTCAATCCAGAGTCGTGAGAAATCAACGTCATACCTCCCCTCCATCGACCCCACAGCGACATAGCTCTTTATATATCGTTCTGTTGTACGCCGAGATAGGTCCGTCGTTGTGTCATAATACCTACACTAGGACCTCCTGACTCTGGTGTGCACATCAACATCTGACTTACACACATGGGAGGGCGGTGGGCGAGGTGCGTGCAGGGGGGACACGCCCGTTGCCATGACGACCACTTGTTACGGCAGGCGGTCATTGTCACCCCAGATGTGGGCCAGTGGTCCATGTGGTGTCCATCGGCGTGGTCCATGTGATCGACAAAACGTCAAAGAACGCTTATAAGAACGTTAATGATGTCTTCAACTTGAATTAAACATTATAGCATTATTATCCCTAGTACATGTGATACCGTGATAATCATAGTGGGGGGTAGTAAGCGACTGAACTTATTGTAAGTGTCCCACATGTCCACCGGTATAGAAAACAGTTCGAATTTTTCACTTACAACTTTGCCGGAGTCCTATTTAGTTACTTGCACTCACTGATCGTGTCGGACTTTTGTACGAGTGTACGAATTTTGTACGAATCAGTGGTCACATTGGAACATTTTATTATTAAGAAAAAGGCATCTCCTTATCGTGCAACTGAAAGTTGCTGATGGCTTGCGCCATCTATCGGAATAAATATCAACTATTCTCGTTGATTTCTAATGTTGATTTCTAATGACTAAAATTAAAAATCAATGAGAATAGTTGATATTTATTCCGATAGATGGCGCAAGCCATCATCAACTTTCAGTTGCACGATAAGGAGATGCCTTTTTCTTAATTTATTCCCCTTATCCCAGTACAATATCACATTTGTACTGCTTTATCACATTTATTTTTATATTAGAAAAAAGGTGTTCAATGTGGGATTGGATCCCGGTCGTGGCATCAATGGTGTTTACCACACCAACGAACCAATAAACAAACCTCCAGTTGCAAGAAGACGGTCTCGAGTTACCCGCAGGAATGGAACAAGCCAGTCTACATGTCTATCATGATGCACTAGCGCGCCATCTGTTATCAAAATTCGAAACTATTATAGACCCGTATTATTCTTTTTTTTTATAAACAATGTCCACTGCCCTTACTGCAATTAAACTGGCGAAACCGCTGGGAGGGTTTACCACTGATGTGCCAGGCCCTTCCCATTAATTTTTCAATTGCAGTAAGAGCAGTGGAAATTGTTTATTTTTTAAAAAGAATCGAACGCGTCTATAAAATAGATGGCGTCTAGTTTTGACGTCTATTTTGACGGGAGAGGCGACCTTTGTCTCTTTAGCGTCTATAATAGTTTCGATTTTTGACAGGTCTATCAATCACACTAGGTTGTGCCTCAGGTTGTAATGACATAAAACGAATAATTTCCATATTTACCGAGATTTTACCGTGGAGCTGGCTACATAACGGTACCATTCCAACCCTGCCCTGTCAGATATTGAGACAGCCGTTCCATACGGTCCAAGGACGTCAGTAAAATCATCCAAAACTTCACCAGTTCAGCCCAGGGACTTCTAGCCCACGCCATGTTGTATCTATTTATAGATGACACACTCTGAAGCTTTGGTTTTAGAAAATCTATTTGCAGAACAGTGCGTATATATATAAGACATGGAAATTTTGCCGGGAGGAAATTGATATAAAGAGACAAGGGTCGCCTCTCCCGTCAAAATAGACGTCTAAAACAATAAATGGCGTCTAGTTTTAGACGTCTATTTTGACGGGAGAGGCGACCCTTGTCTCTTTATATATATGTGATATGATCCTGTCGACTTTCGATGTGGCAATATAGTGGTAATGATGTGGTGAGGTGAGAAATAATCACACGACGAGTTGGAAGAGGAATCTGGAAGCCATCCGAGAGAGAGAGGTAGCTAGAGAGCTGTCCGCTGAACGACTGCCTGTGTGCCCACACCCGACTACTGTCCAGGTGTTGACGGGCGCCCCCCTTTTTCCTCCCCTTTGGAATGTGACCGTTGGTGTCCCAAATGTCCGTACTTTAGCTGCGTTCTATCGACTACGTCTCTCTCTGGTCGACTGCAGATTTACTTTATTATTCCTGGAAGAGCATATATTATGACATATATATAACATGAAAACATTAAATCATGAATATTTCTTTTACACTTATAGATATAATGAAATTAAAGTAACCCCTGTACTGATGAAGACAATACCATGGTGTACAGATTGTTGACTTTTGTCTGTATTTACTGGTGTTGTGTCTAAATCACAACTAGTAAAGTTTTCACAATGATGATAAAATTAAAGCATTGTTCCTATGTATATTCAAAGGGAGAGGTGCCTCCTTTAGTACATATATATAAATATATTTACGCAATTACGTATTTACGCAAGTTTGGCCTTAAATACCCATTTCTTGTTTTTTCAGGAAGCTACTGGGACCAGGAAATCTTTTTTGGTCGCAGTGGTTCAGCCTACTCCACGCTGACGAGCGCCAAAAGCGCGAAACGCGTTCGTGGATGGCTTTTCTTGATTTATCAAGAAATTGGGTTGGCCAAATATCAGGGAACAGGCTAAATCAGTGTTTAGTTGATTTCTGTTCCACCAGATGGCGCTCTGCCTTCTGTAAAGCACATGTGCTCCTGGTCAGGATATGCCATTTTTTATATATATATATAAATATATAATACAATTATAATGCGGCTTATGATTGTAAAACGACATTTGAAAATTATCCCGCATGTGTTTCTTTTAAACGAAAAATCAAAATTTATTTATAGGAGAAATAACGATTATTTATAACCTTATGGATGAGGTATGGATTTTTTTTTTCGTTCAAAAGAAACACATGCGGGATAATTTTCAAATGTCGTTATATGAATATATTTTTATACATTATCTTTATTTCTACACAGAGATATAGGAGGGGCTGATATGATGATGATACCATTAACACACTATTATTCGTTCGTCTGCTATTTTATTTAATAGTCTGCGAGAAATAAGTTTTTATAACTTCTAACTATGACTGATGAGATATATGTTCCTAAAACATCTCTTCCTGAAGAAAAAAAAAACCTTAAAAAAATTATTAAAAAGAAAAACTTATTTCATCAGGCTCGTGTTTTTTATATTTTTCTTCCTTTTTTTTTCCTTCCCGATTTTTCCTGGTCTCGCGTCGATAGTTTCCGCAGAAATTCGAGATAAATTACTTTGGGTTTCGCCGAGTTTTTCGCAGGGAAATCTTTTATTAATTTTGTGTTTACATCCGCGGACACACTCCGCTGGACATCGACTCCGGGACAGAGAAGACGTGATTGTTGACATCTCCCCCACATGATATAAACAACCCCCACACCCCAACAACGCCCACACACCACAAAGTCTCCAAATAGACAAATCCATTCTAAAGATCTACAGTAGAACCAATACAGAACAATACACATCCCAACAACTACCATTTATTAAGAATCCGTTAATCTATATTCAAGTTTTACTGTTTTATTCAATGGTATAATAATTCCGCCGTGTGATATATTAAATAACCTTTAATAACGTTACGTAGTGTATTTATAATTGACACTATTCCAAATCATGGCATTTGTCAATTATTTTAACTTTATGTAAATTATTTTCTTTTTACCTCTATCTTTCAATTTTGTATAAAAGGAGATTACTGGATTAAATAAACATTCAGTTCAACTTGTAAAGCTGGAACGAGTCTTATTCTGATAACACTTAGCCATTACAACACGCCGTTGTTTTTAAATAATTAAATAAAGAGATAAAGGTCACCTCTCCCGTCAAAATAGACGTCAAAACCAGACACCACCATCTACAATTAAATATGAAACAATATAGCTATACATTAACTAATAATCTATTTAATTCCCGATGTTTGAAGTAACTCGATGTCACTCAGGGAAATGGTGATTTTGGAATCTTATTTCAGAAACCTAGGATTCAAAATAAACATTCCCTTGAGTGACAGCAAGTTACTGAACCAATGGAAATTAAATAGATAATTAGTTCTATAAAATAATCCCTTGCATTAATATAGAGTAAAATCAATCATTCCTCCAGGGAAAAGTGTCTTTTTGAAAACATTTTTATTGTTCTCTAGCTTCCGGGCACGTATGCCCTTCTACAGTAGAAAACCTGGTATAATGATACGCCAATAGAACACGAGTTAAATATAATCGGATACTATTTTATATATTTTTATGAAGATATAAAAATATTATTTTTACATATTAACTATTATACAAATTAAGACAAAATATTTTAAATATATATATATCTAATAGGAGGACAAACAAATGAATAAATATAGGCTACTAGAAAAACCAAGGAAGCAAGGAATACATAGTTAGGTTGTAGTTATCATTATTAGGAGATGTCTACTTGGTTCCCACCGCTGCTATTCTGAGATGATTTCTGTATTAGGATGATTAGGGGTGAGCTCAGGGAATAGTATATTATAAACTTCCGGAATGTCTATTCTTCTGTTAATACTATTGTGCTTTCTTGATATTATGGATTCCATGATGAGTCTCTGTTGTTTATTGGGGATGTTTTGGAATAATGGGTTCTTGGTTCGGATAGTGCGAAGGAATGGCCTTTTTCTCTTACATGATGATATACTAGAGATCTATTGTCTTGGTTTTCGATATTTCGTTGATGTTCTGATATTCTCATATTTAAATTTCTACTTGTTTCACCTACGTATTTGGTTCTGCATTCGTTGCATTCTATAGAGTATATGGCATTCTTAATAATGGAAGGATAATTTAGGCTATTGCTTTTTGTTATAGGGTTTCTTAGTAGTGAACTTAAACTGGGTGAGTTGCAGAAGAAGGTTTTAACGCCGAATTTTTTCAGATGACGAGCTATTGATATGGATACAGGTGAGTAGGGAATACTACAAATAGATTTGTAAACTGGGGGATTTCGCATTTCAGACGGGCTATGAGAATGTCTTAAAATAAATGACAAAGGATATTGGCAGGTTTTTAGATTCCTTAAGATGTTCTGGGTCTCTTCTGTTTTGAAGGTTTGAAGTGAGCAGTGGCTATGGACACGTTTGGTAAGGGTCTTTACGGTATTGATTTTATGGCTGAGAGGGCAGTAGGAGGAAAAAACGGATATAGTCGGGGTTGAAAGATGGTTTATAGTGAACGGTTGTTTGGAATTTATTCTCTATACGCATGATTTTTACATCTAAAAAAGGCAGGCTATTGTTTGTTTCTTTCTCACAGGTGAAATTTAGGTCGGGATGGTAACTGTTCAGTTTTTCCAGAATTGTATTGGTTTGGGTTCCGGGGCAGATACAAAATATATCGTCGATATATCGGCGCCATAATATTATATCGGACGGAAATAGTGAATTTATCCACCTGTCAATGCGGCGCATGACAATTTCTGCCACTGATGTCGAAAGAGAGCTACCCATGGGAGAACCCTTTGTCTGTTTGTAGGTTTTGTAATTGTATGTTATGATATTTGCCTCAAGGCATAAGGCTATAAGTTTCGATATTTTCCCTACAGTGATCAGATCGATAGGATTTTCTTTCAAGAATTCTTCAGTGCTGCTTAGTATCAGTTGGTGTGGGAGACTGGGGTACAGGGATTTGACATCAAAAGAAACCATGATCTTGTTTGTTGGGGCTTGGCACTTGAGTACTTCTTCTATGAATATGGAGGTGTTAAATATGGAGTATTGGAAGCTTTGTTGTTTATTATGGGGTTTAAAAATGCTGAGATAAATTTGGAAAGAGGTGCTGTTGGGGAATGGTAGAAGGCAACTATGGGTCTTAGAGGGACATCTGGCTTGTGAATTTTGGGGAGGCCATATATATGGGCATCGGTCTGCATGTTGGATAGGAAGTCTTTTAATTCTTCGTTCGTAATTTTATTTTCCCTATTCATTTTTCTAAGTTCTTTTTTATATGTGGAGTATATTCGGGTTTTTTTCTTCTATGGAAATATGCTTGAAGGTGTTTGGGTCTTCGAGTATGCTTCGCATCTTTTGGTGGTAATCGGATTTATCTAAAATCACTGTATGTCCCCCCTTGTCTGAATGGGTGATGATAATTTCTTTTCTGTTTTTCAGGTCTTTAATAAGTCGGTTTTCATGTGGGTTCAATTGGGGAAGGATCACGGGTTCACTTAGGAGGTTGGTCACGTGGTGTCTGATGATGTTTTTCTCTTGATTGTTAAGCCTTGACACGGCGGCCTCGACTCCACTTACTATTTTGATTGGGTCTGGTTTTTGAATATTTCGGAATTTCATACCTTTAGATAATAAGATTAATTCTTCCTGAGTTAGAGTAGTTTTCGACAGATTGATTATTGTGTTGATGTTTTCATTCCGATTTAATTTTGGGTTATTGCATTTTTTTTTTCCCTGGAGGAATGATTGATTTTACTCAAGATAATTAGTTGATGTGTAGCTGTATTGTTTCCAAACCAACTTTTAACCAACAAATTATCTTCAAAAATAAATACAAAAATTCAAATATTTCCACATATTTGAATGAAATTATGTAACATAATTTTTGATTATAATGTGGGATAAATAGTTTCTAAAACTGTGCATAGATGGCGCTGTTAAGACAAACCTTAGCTAATTGTATATTATGCTTATTTATTCCCAAACCTTTTTATGTTTATATTTATATATACGTTTTTATATTCCTAAAACTATATTTACTTCTTAATTTAATTAATTTTTATCTTAACTACCCACTTCCTTATATTTCAAAAGAATATGTACTTAGACTAAAAAATTAAATAAACTAAATTAAATTAAATTAAATAAAATAAACTTTCATCTAGAGTTTTTGTTAGATAGCGTGAGTGACACACTTCAACTAGATAATGTTATTACATTACTTAGTGACGAAGTGTTTCATTCATGCATACAGACCATTCCTTCCAAGCCAAATAAACCTGGCAAAATAAAAAATGCATCTTGGTGGAAACCGGAGTTTAATCCGCTCCAAAGGGCTACTTTGAAGGCCGAGCGTGCGTGGAGACGCGCCCGCGGAGCCGTCAGAGGTGTGTTAAAAGTCTTTCACAAAAAGCTTTATAACAGATTTCGTGCTACGATCAGAAAAGCTAAGCAGGAGGAGTGGAGAAGAGTCTGCTCGCAGTGCGAAGTCAACCCTTGGGGCGGTATTTACCAATTCATCAGAGGAAAGCACAAGAAAAAACCTCTCTCCTCCCTCTCGGTAGGCGCCGGCTTCACTGACAGTCAGCGGGACACCTTAGATTACGTATTACAGCACTATTTCGGCCGAGTCCCGCCCGATTCCATGTTAGGGCATAGTAATTTACGTAGAGCCTCGCAGTCAATTTCTGATAACGATCCCCCGTTCTCAGAAGTCGAGTTGCAGCTGGCCGCGGATAAGGTTCGCTTATCTTCTTCCCCAGGCAGTGATGGCATGCCACCTATTCTTTGTGTTAAGTTAATTAAAAAATTCCGGCCGTTTTTTCTGAAAATTTTTAACAGGTGTCTTGTGACTGGCCACTTTCCAGCTCCCTGGAAATTGGGCGATGTAATTTTGATCCCCAAAAAAGGTGGTGAGGACTTTCTCGCGTCTCACAGGCCTATCACGATGCTGCCTAGTCTAGGTAAAATTCTCGAGCGTCTAATCCTGGCTAGGCTGTCGTGGAGGGCTGAGAGAATGTGTAAAGCCCAGCCAAACCAGTTCGGTTTCAGACCCTGTAAATCAACCATTGCCGCACTCTTAAAATTAAAAAATACCCTCTCCCGGTCGCTAGACTTATTTAAATCTGCTATTCTTCTCTCTTTTGATGTCAAAGGTGCCTTTGATAATGTACTGCACTCCAGTATATTGCGGGCCCTGCGTAAAAGCGACTGTCCCAAGAACGTTCACGATTTAATTCGCTCGTTCTTGGCCCATCGCTCTGTCAGACTGTCTGTAAATGGATGCACTGTCACTAGACGCGTTTCCAAAGGTTGTCCACAAGGTTCAGTTCTCGGGCCCTTCCTCTGGAATATCGTCTTTGATGAATTGCTCACACTTGGGTACAAGAATTGTGTATTTCCACAGGCCTACGCAGATGACCTGGTTGTTGTGATCTCGGGATTGAGGCACGGTCAACTGTCTAAGGCACAACACGCCATCGATTTGATCTCTGACTGGTGTGGATTACATAAACTTGAGCTCAGTGTGAGCAAATGCCAGGCTATGTTTGTGCAAAAACCTCTCGGGCGCATTAGGGTGCTGCGACGCGATCTGGTCAGCAATGGCCAGGTCGTTCAATGGTGCGACTCCATCAGGGTGCTTGGTGTGAGGTTCGACAACCGTTTGACTTTCCACCAGCACGTTGCTGAGGTCTGCTCCAAAGTCCGCGGCATGCTACCGCGCCTGTCAGCAGCCGCTAACTTCAACTTCGGTTTTGGATTCCGAGCCTTGAGAATGCTGTACTTGCAGGTTGTTATTCCCGTGGTGGCTTACGCTTCCCCAGTATGGTTTCCTAATCTTTTTGAACGCTCCAGAAAGCTCTTATTAAGCACGCAACGTTTTTTCCTTATCTTAGCTTGTCGTGCTTTTAGAACAACAAACAACTCCTCTCTTATCACCTTATCTCGTGTTCTCCCTCTTGACCTGGAAATTGATGTCAAAACGCAACTGTATCTTAAAAAATATGGTTACGTGGATGCTGAATTTCCGGTTGAACCTCCCCCATCTCCTCAACCTCTGCCTTATCCACCTTTCTTATTCCTTCCCAGCAATATTCCTGAACTACCACCCGAGGTCACCTAATATACAGACGGCTCCAAGACCAATGATGGAGTTGGCGCAGGTTTATATAGAGTGTGTGTGAATGACAACTTCCATGAATTGCGTGTCTGTTATGTTTTGTCACGTTACTGTTCTGTCTTCCAAGCCGAAGCATTTGGTTTGATCAAAGCACTTGAGAACGCTTCGGAGCTCCCCATTAATACCACTATTGAGGTTCTCCTGGACAATCTTTCGGTTGTGAACTCAGTCCTCAACTGCAGGACAGGCAACTTCCTGATTAACAGGGCCTTGTTGTTGATTTCACAACTGAACCGCAATGGGAATAGTTGCTCCATACACTGGATCAAAGGGCATAGCGGAATCGTCGGCAACGACGTTGCAGCCGCGCTCGCGAAGGATGGAGCTGGGTCTGATCTCCCGAGCTGCTAGCGCCTCGCGCCGCTGTCGAAACTAGAATCCACAGCGCGCAAACAGGCGTGGGCGGCTTGGCAGAGCAGATTCGACTCCACCTCTCGCCCCATCTGCACCCGCTTTGGCCTCACTCCAATGAGTCTCTTAGACAAAAAGTTCATCATTCCCAGCGTGCACGTCGTTGTAGGTCTGCTGTCCGGACACACTTGGACAGACAGCTTTTCCCACAAAATGGGTTTTATTGATAATCTCACCTGCCTCTACTGCGACTCTGGGGCGGAGGAAACTCTTGAACATATTTTGCTCGAGTGTTACAGTCTCGAGACCCTTAGAACTCGCCTGTTATTTATTGCTGGAAAGGAACTTGGTCATACGCCAAGATCGCTCCACGACTTCATCCACAGTAAATTAACCTGGCAGGCCTGTGTTGATTTTCTCCTGGCTAGTGACAGATTGAAACCGCGAGGGTTCCCCCTGGAGGAAGTCTCTGACTCTGGTTCCTCTTAATTGCATGATAGTGCTGTTACCAGTTTCTGCGTGTATGCACTTGGTGCGTGTGAGGTCAAACACTTTGGTTTGCCATTTTCGAGCGGACGGATTTCGACAGGGCTGTCTCTAGTTACCCAAGAACTAGAGAGCATGGTCGAAATTGGACGCCGCTCTCTGATTGGTCGATTAATCGCGCGACGTCACCGCTGGGTCATGTGGCTTGACGGCCGCTCATTTTCATTGGCTGGCCGCCGTGATTTTTAAAATTTTACTCTAAAATTTACCATTTATTTGAATTGGTTCTTTTATTTGCTATAATTTTAATCTTGGGCTTTACCATCAGTTACAGGATTTTTTTCTGTTCCCCATAGACCATCATTTGTTTCACATGCGTATTTAATATATATTTTTAATATTTATTTTCCCCTTGATAAACTTCTTAGAACTTAACTCTTTATCTCTTGCTACGCCCTTTTTTTTTTCTTTTTTTTTCATTTTTTTTTAATGATTTTTTTTCTCTCTCTTCTTCATCTTCCCCTCTTTCAGTGTTACTACACCTTCTTCTCTCCCTCCCTTACCCGGGGACACTCACCGGCGTTGCAGCTCTGGTGGTTCGCCGCTGGCTTGGCTCATTGCCGCGGTGCATCTCGATCGTTCTGCTTGGTGCAGCCATGTTGGGGCTAGAAGACCATAAAGGCCAATTAGCCCGGAATTCAAGAATTCATTAAATAAACTGGTTATTTGTTGGCGAATCGTGTTTGTGGTACCATAATACCACAATATCATAACTCGTGTCCTACTGGAGATTTATTATATCGTGTTTCTCCTGTAGAATGGGGATTTACATGTCTGAAAGCTAGAGAGAGACGGAAACTGGAGATTTGTGAATTAAAATGTTTTAAAAAAAGAAACCTTATCTTTGGAAACCTGATCTCAGTCTTCAATTCTACACAATGGAAGCTAGTGCTGTTGTAGGTCGGAGTCCAAATGTCCATTACTGTTCCAATATTTACTTTCTGCCATATGATCCATCAACATGACTATAATGAATTGAAGTCCCCACACGCAACGTTCAGACGATACACAAGTAAATATTGATTATTAATATCCTCGGTTGTTTACTCGCAGCAGATTGTTGTGCGTGAGGATCGTCTGACCGTAACGACGTGGAACAACAGACCATTCTGGACAATTCTGTGAAGTAGTGAAACCTTCCATGCTTGAAACCTGTTTTATCCTAGAAGGTTGGGAGGTAACCAAGAGTGAGGTGTCGCTTTACTGAGGCAAAACGGACTCCAGTAATATCGTTTATTAATATCAATTGACTGACCGATGGTAGCTGAAATCTGTCGCTATTTATATACAATATTCTATGAAAACCATTATGCAAAACAGGATATTTGCATATCCATAATTCAATATGCAAATACACTACAAAACCTTTCCTTCAAATTGAGATATAGACATCTTTCTTCTGATCGAGCAGCTAAGAGAATCTGATAGCTTGCGCCATCTATCGGAATAAATATCAACCAATCACACACACAGCTCTATTAAGACCACCGGTCTTATACAGATTCACCACAGGAAAAAATGAATCATAGATAATGATGATAATTAAAGATAATTTTGAAAAAGTAAAAATAGAATATCAGCCCGTTGAAGAACAGTATATTTGCTCGAAAACTTGCAAATTTAAATTAAAAGAAAACTTTTTACCAGATTTTAATTTTTACTTTTTAAAAATAATTTTGGGTAACTATTGTTCACATAAAAATAATTAATTGACATATAGTCAACAGCAGTTTACAATTAGAGTAATAATAAAGACAAATATTTACATCAGACGGAGCTTAGACGTCTGGATCCTATCAGGAGCTTAAACCGTCTTGAGTTCGGACAGACCTTTGTCAATGACGGGGTTCTTGTTCCCAACATGCTAGATGACAATGTTGAGGAAGGAATCATAGATGGAGCTCCTGTTATATCAAATAATCGTTATATTGGAGATTGCCTGGCCTCGGTATTCGTTGTTCTTTAAACTAAAAGACACTTCGAGGCCAGAAATTGTCTTTATTTTCTCAACGTTTCGACAGAATTCTTTTGTCCTCGTCAGGCAAAATAGAAATTAAAGTATTTGGCGTTTTCCCTACGATAACAAAAGATTTGTGTATAAACGTCAAGAAAATTGCTGAACCGTGACGGCGGGCGGCTAACTTCGGCAACACCGGAGCTGACGTCACACCCGTACTTTCAATTTCTGTTTTTGGTATCCTGCATCGGCGTAGCCGCACTGACTCATATTTTCTTTCCCCATGATTACCATTTCATCAATATATATAATCCTTTCACCTTGTTGGAGTTAATTAAAGAATAATTAATGTTAAGCGCTGTGTGTGTAATCAAATTGAAATATACAACAAAAATGACAATTCTCTGGCCGCGAAGTGTCTTTTATTTTAGAGAACTAATTCTTGATTGATAATTATTCCAGAATTGTACAAAAATACTCTTTCTTGATTAGTCAAGAGAAGCTGGCCACGTACGTGTTTCGTGTTGGCGCTCATCATTGTGGTGTTACATTTCCTTAAAAAAACCATGTCATTGAGTTGTTAAGAAACTTAAAAGACATTTTAGTTATGACCTAGCTCACGTGCGTACTTATCCTTTCTTATCTTCTTCAGTTTTCTTACTCTTAGGTCGGTCATGGCGTCCACACACAGTGACTTCTCTATCTTGAGTACTTCCATCTGTTTCTTGACCCATCCAGTGACCCTTGGTCCAACTCTTCTAATCTTTTACCCATTATAACTTTCTCTTCATCAATATACACTCGTGGACACAGAAAACTTAAGAAAGTGTTGAGTCTTTGGAAAGGCTGAGAGGCTGAACCTGCATTTTTTCAACACATGCAGAAGGGTGTTCCCTAACGCCTGAAGTAGTTGTCGACAGTCATCAACGTGTCGCGGCGGGGCTGATGGCAATTTGGTCTAATTAGCTCCATTACGGTGAGCTGACTCGGTCATTTTGTAGCCGTGGGTTTGGGCGGTCGTTTTACGTCAAGTACTTCGTCCCATTTGGATTGTACAGGTTGTTGTATTATAGCTGCTGGGGATCAACCCAGATATCCCGGTGTGTACAGGTTCAAATATATAACCTCTCTTGGGAAATTCCATACAAATGTTTAAATATACACTCATGGACAAAATTTAAGGAAGTTGTACCTTTCAGTATGTATATCGGGATTCAGACAATAACTCTGAAAGATATTACAGTGACCTTTATTGAAGACACACATATATACACTCATGGATGAAACTTAAGGAAGTTGTACCCTTTACCATGTATATCGGGATTCAGACAATAACTCTGAAAGATATTACAGTGACCTTTATTGAAGACACACATATATACACTCATGGACAAAACTTAAGGAAGTTGTACCTTTTAGTATGTATATCAGGATTCAGACAATAACTCTGAAAGATATTACAGTGACCTTTATTGAAGACACACGAGTTAACCAAGTGTGAACTAAATTGCCTATGTCTCCTAAAAAAAGAAAGAAAAGAAAACAGAGGACCGGTAACATCAAAGTCTCCATTTCCTTAAGTTTTGTCCATGATATCGCCGGTCGTCTGTTTCTTTGAAGGAGACAGAGGTTGTTCACACTTGGTTATATCGTGTGTCTTCAATAAAAGTCACTGTAATATCTTTCAGAGTTATTGTCTGAATCCCGATATAGATGCTGAAAGGTATAACTCCCTTAAGTTTTGTCTCCATGAGTGTATCTGCAATCAGTACTATGGGGAGCCGGCAGAAAGGGAACGTATATACTATTGTGTTTAAATATGTAGATATGTAATTCCATTACTAACCAACGCTATATGTAGTTTATGCAAATTTGTTCACTTGTGAGGATGTGCTCACGAAAATAAGTAGTTATTATAAAACAGTCCCACAGCTCTCTATAATGTTATTGATAGTACCTCAAGATATAACGAATTGAACTCACATATTCCTCGCCAAGTTTCCCACGAAGAACAATTTGAAAGTATCATAGGAATACCAAGCTGCTAGCTGCCCAAGTCACGTCCCGGGGCAAGGCTCTGAGTGCATTTTAATGGCCCTGAGTTGGAATTCTTCGCGCCATCGCGGGCCGGTGGGTGTAGCTACGTACAGCCAGGCAATTAACGGATGTAAGACCTACAGCGAGGCTTTACATACATCTACAAACTGCAAGCACTACACGGTAGACGCCTTCCTAGCGAAGAGAGTTACTGGACTGTGGAGAAGATCCAAATACAGTTAAAGATTTCAGCAGACGACTATAAACCATATCTCTTCATCTCGAATTCTTTCTATATGCAAATAATCTCCGCGGAGATGTGTAAATAAGAATTTAAACAAATTTAATTGAGGAGTGACCGAGCCAAGAACAAGGCCGAGAGAGATTGAAATTACTTTATTTTACAATGTGTCCATATAAGATTATATAGCTTTAAATACAAAATATATTAAAAATAAAAAAGGCATATCCTGACCAAGAGCACATTCGTGGATGGCTTTTTTTTTATTTATCAATATATTGGGTTGGCCAAATATCAGGGAACAGGCTAAATCAATGATTAGTTAATTTCTGTTCCACCAGATGGCGCTCTGCCTTCTGAAAAGCACATGTGCTCCTGGCCAGGATATGCCTTTTTTATTTTTAATATTAACACCTAACATTTTTATTTTTTCTATTGTTTTTTTCATATAAATATATGTAAAATTCATAAATATACATACATATAAAATAAATACAAAGTCTTCATTGGTAGCGCCCACCGCAGGAAAGACTCCGCGACCGATGGACTACGAGAAATCTTTCCTACAGAGTGGGCAGGTCGATGTGATGGCTGGCCTTACCCAATTCAAGACCAAGATGGTAGATGGTAGCCTTCGCCACATTTGTCAGTTTTTGTTATGTATTCTTCTACCTAATATTCAATAAACTTAGGTAGTGTAGTTTCTATTAAAAGAGATTGTATATTACTGTTATATATTTGTATAATATTACACAGAATTATCATAAGAACTAAAAACATCTCCCGCTATATATTGATTACATCACACAACAACAACCAAGTCCTTGGTCAAAACCATATATACATATATTACAGTTTAATTACATCAGGCCGACGCCGAATAGCAAGGGCTGCAGATCCAGGCGCACTTGACAGGAGGTAAAAAGAGAGAATTCCAATTATTTTATTAACTCTACCAACCAACAAATGATTAGTCATTATAGACACTAGCTCTGATTCAAACTTCACATATTCGCCAACAACGTTTAGACATAAGAATAACAATTTCATAATTCATATGTGTACCTTGTAAAACCAAACAATTTCTAATGAAAATTGATGAAAGATCATCATTTTACAGATGGAATTAGATTTCACACACCTCTAAAAAAAGTTGATATTAGTAATTAAATTCCATATAGTGAATTAGTGATTGAAATAACTTGAAATAGAGTTTTAAGATGTCTAGACACTAATAGAAATACCTCATCAACACATAACGCCTTCAGTTGGCGAAATTAATTCCACTTGATTGGTAAAATAACATAAAATAGAGTTCTGTTTAGCGTTCACTTCTGACAGCTATAGTCTAAGTTTATCTTTGATGATATTATTTGTTTATAAAGTCGGATGCTTGTGAGAAATTTCGTCCAAAAATAATTAGGAAAAATTGAGTAAAGAGCTTCCATATTGATAGCCGTACTTCAGTGCGATGTTGGAAGCGAATCGAACTTCTTATATTCTAAAATGAAATGTAATCAATTCAATAAATGGCACAAACATGGGCATAATCGTTCTTCAACGCCTTCAGAAAGTTGCCTAGTATTTAGGTTCTGGTATTACAAATAATAAGAATAACTTGTGCTATGTATTAATGATTTGATTCTTGCAATAACACCACACTCCGCCAAATCAAAATCATAAAATATCTATTTATATATTAGCAATATCGTGTGGCTTGTATTTCGTCTTTCTTTCTTAACCGAAACAGTGTTGGCTTGGGAACATCTAGAATGGCTGACAATTCTAAAGACCCCTTTCATATATAAACTATGTGTTCAGACGTATTTTAATACCAAAAATATTTTTATTTTAAAATTATAGATAAAAAATATTATTTATTTTAAAAATCATATATTTATTTAATTTATAAAAATTATCTTTGTATATTTTTTCATTTTAAAATGTATTTTTCATTGCTTTAATAAATGCTTATGTTAGAATCCGACTAACAACTTCTGGACAGATTGTGAAAAAAAACTTTTAAATATATTTCTTTAAATAGATTTATATATAATTAGACTTAGCAACATTGTTTAAGTGTTTTGTTTACAATTATTATTTTAGGCATACTGCATCTGTTTGGTATGTTATCTTTTGTTTAAATTTCTACCTATTAAAATATATTAATAAATATAAATATGCAATTTTGGCTTTAAATAAATAGATGTTAACATAAGATTTTTGTATTGATTTTGAATGGAATCGAGTAAAGATATATCTTAACATTGATCTACAGAAGTGAGAATATTTTGATATAAAATATTTATTTAAATACTATCACAAAATATCTCTCATATAATTCCTATGTAAACTATATGTTCAGACGCTGTCTATAACACCAATAAGATATTTTTTAAATTTAATATTATATATATTTTTTTAAATTAAAAAGGCATATATTGGATCAAAATATCATTTATTTTACCAATATTTCAGTTGGCTGAATATATATATGATACATTTTGAATGATAGAATGTAAATTTTATTTTATTTTTTTTTTTTTTACTAAAGATTTAATTAAATGGTGTATGTAAATTTTTGTTTTGTTTAAAAAGATTTGAAAAAAATAAAGATGATGATTATTGAGGTGGAGAGAGCCACAAACGACTGCATAATTGTCATTTCCACACATTGAACTTTCGAAAAATTACAATACGACAAAGTAGTCGACAGGATTCGAACTTTTTCGCGGAAATTTTATTTAATCTCAGGGCATGGGAAAGAGGAAGGCAAGCCCAAAAATTACTTCATCTATTAATAAGGCTGATCTTAAAGAAAATTCGAATATGGAATATTATCCCAAAGATATGATACCAAGCTTTAACCCTGAAGAAGGGCTTAAATACTCGCAATGGCTGAAGGTTTTCAACCAACAGATCAAGCTCCGGAATATCAAACAAGAAGATGCTCTTTTCATGATACCCACTCTTTTTAAGGGCAATGCTCTTGAGATTTATGCCACCATTTGTGACGAAATTGACACCTTGGAAGATTTACATTCTAGGATGATGACCTTCTTCCCAGAGTTTGAACGCGGGCTACATAAAAAGTTCTGGCAACTGACTAAGCAAGAGACGCAATCAGTTCGTGGTTATTATTTTGAAAAGGTAAAAATTGGCACACAGCTGCACATGCCAAAGGATTTGGTCTTGGAATCTCTTACATCTGGTGCCGGCCCACTCGAGAAGTTTCTGATTGCTTCCTCGCCACAGTCCTTAGAGGACTGGCTTCGTATTGCCGAATCTCTGGAGCACACCACTCAACAAAGAGACGGAAGATGGAATAACGGACGGAGGAACAACTTTGCTGGAGGAAATCGCCCCAACATGGCCTCGCGGTGGCGATCTATCACGCAGCAGCATGGAGATGTCAACGCCGGCCAACTCCACGAACCTGGCCATCCTGGGACTTCATCCATCGGCCTACAAAGTGCGTCGAACCCCGGTAATCAAGACCAAGTGGGATATTGACGGTGCCCGGGGATCAGAGCGGATGTGGGGACAGCAGACTCATGGTTCCTGGGTATGTTTATGATTCTGTTTGATTCAGGTAGTGAGATTAATATCTTACCTACTCATTTTTTGGCCAAAAATTTTTCAAATAACATAAATATTTCTAGTTACGATAAAATAAGTACTGTATCAAATAATGTTAACATAAAAGGCCAGATTTGTTTGAATATAAAAATTGGAATTATAACTAAAAATATTTTGTTTTATATTATTGATAATCTAAATTTGAACTTTTTGATAATGTCCACAAAGTACCTAAAATATTTTAAACTGAAGATTGATTTTGATAAAAATGTTATTATGCAAAATGATGGTGTTTTATCTAATTTTGATTATACTTTTTCTAAAGAAGAACTTGATGCCTTACAATATGATAATTCTAAAAATTATTTAAGTCTTGTTAGGTCTAAATATTGCAACAAACATAATTATTGTTTAAAACTATCAGGGAAATGTAATCGTATAAAAAATGTACATGCCATAGGTAAAACTATAAATCAATCTAACATATATTTTCCTTCTTGTTTTAAATCGAGACCTATTTATCAACCAAACTTCCGACCTTTGCCTTTACCAAACTCAGAAGATAGTTATATACATAATGACGTCAGACTGGGAAATAATTTCCATGTTTTGATGAATGACTATGATGATATTTTTGGTGAAAATAAGTATAATGTTAGACCTTTAAAGGTAGATCCCCCGAGACTAACACTCAGAGATAAGACTCCTGTTTGTCTCAGACCTTATAGACATAATCTAAAGGATAACGGAACAATTAAAGAACAAATTAGTCAGTTGTTGAAATATGGCATAATTAAGCCTGCTTCATCACCATACAGTTCACCAGTAACCCTAGCCCGTAAAAAAGGAGAAAGTGATAAGACTAGACTATGTATTGACTTTAGAAAATTAAATTCAAAATTAATGGGTGACAGTTTTCCAATTCCGTTAATTGAAGATATCATCCAGAAGGTTCAAGGGTCGAGAGTATTCTCATGTCTTGACATTTTAAGTGCATACTGGACTGTTTCCTTGCATGAAAAGGATCAATACATGACATGTTTTACCACCACAGAAGGTTCCTATCAATGGTGTAGACTACCATTTGGTCTACGTACAGCTCCCGCCATCTTTAATAGGATACTTAGTTCAATATTACAAAAATATGACCTTAAAAATGTAATTTCTTATTTTGATGATATATTGGTTTTTTCAAGCGATACGCAATCCCATTTGGAACATCTTAAGGAAATATTTGAAATTCTACAAAAAGAGGGTATCCAACTTAGGAAGGAAAAGTGTTTATTTTTTATGAAAAAGATAAATTATTTAGGTTATGAAATTTTTGGAGACCAAATGTCTCCCTCGGGCATTAATGTTGATATAATTAAATCATTGCCACCTCCTCGTAATGTTAGGTGCTTAAGATCATTTTTAGGAAGCGTTACACATTATGCTAAGTTTATAAATCATTTTAATAAATTAAGAGCTCCCTTAAATAATCTTTTGAAAAAAGATATAAAATTTACATGGACTGACGAATGCCAAAAAAGTTTTGAGGCTCTTAAAGAAGCATTAGTTTCGAAACCAATCCTCCAAATTTATAATCCGTTATTAACTACGCATATCTTTTGTGATGCTAGTACTGCAGGTTTAGGAGGCGTGCTCAAACAGGAGTATCCTGATGGCACAATGAGACCCATAGCGTTTTATAGTAGGGCCTTAAGGGGGGCAGAATCCAAGTATACCATTACAGAGCTGGAATTATTAGCAATAATAGAAACGTGCAAGAGATACCATCCCTACCTTTCAGGTCAGCGGGTAATAGTTCACACTGATCATCAAGCACTAATTTGGTTAAATAATTTCAAACATACAAATGGTAGACTATTTCGATGGTCATTAAGATTATCAGAATATGATTTGGAATTCAAATATAATAAAGGATGTGAAAATTATGAAGCTGACATGTTGTCCCGCTTACCATATTCTTGCATCCTATCCATACAAGATTTAAAAGAAGGACAAGAATCCTTAGCTAAACCTTCATCTAAATTATATTTCAATAAAGACAATATCACTTATATTCGATTAAAAAATAAAGATAGAATAGTAGTACCACCATCCTTACAACAAGAATTGATAATTAAGGCTCATGAAAGTTTAGGACACCCAGGTATTAGTGCAATGACTAGGGTAATATCAACACAATATTATTTTAAAGGTATGATAGGTAAAATAAAAAATTATATTTTGAAATGCAGGACCTGTCAATCTGTAAAGAAGCCGACTACACCCTCATATGGACTCATGGGTACTTTACCGCTAGCTGAGAAACCATTTGATGTAGTTGCTCTTGATAGTATTTTAGGCCTAGGAGAATATAATAGTACAAAAAATTGCCTTCATGTAGTGGTTGATCATCACTCTAGATACATTTGGGCTTTTCCTTCTAAGAGTACCTCGATAGCAACGTATATAAATATTATAAATCAGTTATTAAGTATAGGTAAGCCAAAGATTATTGTTACCGACAGACATCCCTCATTTGTCTCCAAAAGATTCAATAAGTTCATACAGGAAAAAGGCGTAAAACACGTTATGACATCCCCTTCTCATCCACAATGTAACGGGCTGGTAGAAAGGGCTAATGCCACTATCATTTCGAAGTTAAGACTCCACCATCAACAAAATCCCAGAATTCCATGGCACAAGCTATTACAAAAAGCATTAGAAGAATATAGGAATAGTCCCCATTCAATAACTACAATTCCTCCCGTTTATTTACTTTTCGGCATTAATCCATTTTATACCAGTGACCTAACAATAGCCTATCCCCCCATAGAAGAAGCTAGGAAAACCGCCAATGATAATACAAAAAACTACATCTAAAATTAGTCAAAAGATATAATGAATCCCATAAAACACCCAATTTAAAAATAGGAGATAAGGTACTGTATAAGATCCCTTACCAATCAGGCCAAGGTAAACTTATGCCAGCTTTTTACCCAGAACCTTATACGATAATTGCCATACCTTCCCCCCAAACAATAGAAATAGATAAGCCATGTCAACCCGAAAATAAACGTACAACAATAGTTAATATTTCTAAAATAAGACTCTGGGAACCAGTATTTGAAGATACCGAGGAAAACTTACACACAATTTTTCCATTTCAAGAAGAGGACCTGGAACAATGCTTGGGCACTTAGCTTAACAGGCAAGTTTTTCCACTACAAACCCTAAATTTTGCATACTTCCATTCAGCAATAAAAGTTGCTATTGAATGGGATTATACCTATGTGTATGAGGGTATGTAAACATGTAGTGCTTGATATTTAGAAAATTTTCCCCAGTTGTCTGCATTATGTTAGTTAGGTTTTGTAAGGCCACCTTTTCCTGTGAATTCCCCACCTAACAGGCCTTGGTCGCCTTTTTGCCTCTAACGATATAATTACTTGTGTAATATAATTTTTGCATTTTTTTTTTTCCTTTTTTCTTTTTCTTCTCTCTTTTTCCCCTTCGAAATGTATCTCATCCTTTACCTTCCATCCCCTCCCAACCTCCGTTGAGGAAGAAAATTTAATACAAATTTTTCTTTTTTTGTGGGGGGTAGTGATACATTTTGAATGATAGAATGTAAATTTTATTTTATTATTTTTTTTTTTACTAAAGATTTAATTAAATGGTGTATGTAAATTTTTGTTTTGTTTAAAAAGATTTGAAAAAAATAAAGATGATGATTATTGAGGTGGAGAGAGCCACAAACGACTGCATAATTGTCATTTCCACACATTGAACTTTCGAAAAATTACAATACGACATATATATATTATATTTCAATATATTAAAGGTTTTACGAAAATTGCGATCTACTCTTATAAAATATTAAAAATCCTTGAGCAATATGTTTCTTTATTTTATAAATAACTTCGCGTAAGGTTTTTTGAAATTTTATAAAAATATATTAAAAGAATATATATTGAATTTATTTAAATATATCTTTTTTTTAAAACGACATTGTAAAACTATCCCGCATGTGTTTCTTTTCAACGAAAAAACTTTTTTTTTCCGTTTATCATTACTCTTCACAATTCACCCTTTCATACCTCATCCCAAAGGTTGGAAATAATCGTTATTTCTCCTTGAAATAAATTTTAATTTTTCGTTGAAAAGAAACATGCGGGATAATTTTCAAATGTCGTTTTACAATCATAAGCCGCATTATATTATATTGTACTATATCTTTTTATATTTTTATTTAAAATGTTTTTTTTTAAATTCCTCTAAAATATAATTAGATAACTTAAAAAAAATAATTGTAAAGTCTAAAAATTCTCAAGATTTTCTTTAGAATAAAATATTCTATTTTAAAAAATGGCGCTAACGCAAACTAAATCAGACGATAAAAACGGATAAACGTGAGTTAGGCTTAAAATTGGCGCCAAAAAAAAAAAGGATCGTCTGGAAGGATATAGATGTCTTGTTCAGGTCGAATGCCAATTGTGTCGTCGGTGCTTTATGTAATTAAGTGGGCCGCGCAAAAAATTTAGGCTTAGCGTTTCCGCCATTTATAACTGGGGAAGTTCCGCCATCTTCTGCTGATTATCTATCAGTTCTTCTTGTTTTGATTCGGATCGTCGTTTATCTTCTTACAATTCCTGATGGTCGAGGAAATTATTTGCTCCAATATTCCATAAGGTAACAACACCAAATTAAATACGACGTCTAATTTATTTATTTGTCTTTTTACCTTAGGTTTCTATTCTATAATCCAATTGGTGCGTAGCTTAACCGTTTTACATTTCCAATTACAATTACATTAGTATGTATATCGGGACCATAACTCTGAAAGATATTACAGTGACCTTTATTGAAGACACACATATACACTCATGGACAAAACTTAAGGAAGTTGTACTTTGTACCATGTATATCGGGATATTCGGACAAAATCTCTGAAAGATATTACAGTGACCTTTATTGTAGACACACGAGATAACCAAGCGTGAACAAAATTGTCTATATCTTCTTGAAAAAACAGACGACCGACGATATCAAAGACTTTCCACTTTCTCAAAATTTGTCCATTACGTATATGTATGTGTGTAGATATGTATTAATATAACAATTTATCCTCTTTTGAAGTTCATAAATGCGAGAAAGCTCTCGTATATAAATAAATAAATAACCTACAATAAACTTTATATAAAAGGGCGTACCTGGATCTGTAAAGAAAAAAACAAACAAATTTTTTCTCAAAATATTTCGAGAGATTGCTCCCTTTTTATCAATTTTATATAAACTTAATGGATTGTCTTTTGACTCAAACTACAAGAAAGTGTTCACTTCACGTATTTGTTGTTCCGCTAAAGAACCCCGGTGTAGTAACACAACCGACGTGACAGGATGCTAGGCGTGGCGGGAAGCAGACATCTACGGAGGCCCTCCGGCACGCCCAGCGTGACCCCACAAGTGCTCACACCGGGGGAACGCTCCCCCGCCCGCCTCTCGGTGCCTGATCTGCCCGAGGCATCCATGCTCAAGCGGCGCCGCGCCGTGGAGCCGGCGGACCACAAGGCCTGCGCTCTACTCCATACCCACCTCAAGGGAGACCTGGATGTCCAGGCCATCTCCAGGTAGGTCGCTACCTCACGTTTAGATTGACAGCACCAGTTACTGTCTACATCACATGTAGACCTCACTACACACGTGTAGACTTCACTACTGCACATGTAGACCACACTACACACGTCTAGACAACCTGACATCTTCTACGTGAATATCTTTGCGATTACATTCGATTCTTTCACATAGGGAATGCAGAGAAACTATTAAAATAAAGATTAATCACGTTCTCCGCAATAGAATTTCCCAATAATTTATTAAAGTCTGTAGATATAGCCGAGATGAAGCAGCCAGTATAGCCGAGAGGAAGCAGCCAGTATAGCCGAGATGAAGCAGCCAGTATAACCGAGAGGAAGCAGCCAGTATAGCCGAGATGAAGCAGCCAGTATAGCCGAGATGAAGCAGCCAGTATAGCCGAGATGAAGCAGCCAGTATAGCCGAGATGAAGCAGCCAGTATAGCCGAGATGAAGCAGCCAGTATAACCGAGAGGAAGCAGCCAGTATAACCGAGAGCAAGCAGCCAGTATAGCCGAAAGGAAGCAGCCAGTGTAACCGAGATGAAGCAGCCAGTATAGCCGAGATGAAGCAGCCAGTATAGCCGAGATGAAGCAGCCAGTATAACCGAGAGGAAGCAGCCAGTATAGCCGAGATGAAGCAGCCAGTATAGCCGAGAGGAAGCAGCCAGTATAGCCGAGATGAAGCAGCCAGTATAGCCGAGATGAAGCAGCCAGTATAGCCGAGATGAAGCAGCCAGTATAGCCGAGATGAAGCAGCCAGTATAACCGAGAGGAAGCAGCCAGTATAACCGAGAGCAAGCAGCCAGTATAGCCGAGATGAAGGAACCAGTATAGCCGAGATGAAGGAACCAGTATGGCCGAGATGAAGGAACCAGTATAGCCGAGATGAAGCAGCCAGTATAGCCGAGAGGAAGCAGCCAGTATAGCCGAGAGCAAGCAGCCAGTATAGCCGAGATGAAGGAACCAGTATAGCCGAGATGAAGGAACCAGTATAGCCGAGATGAAGGAACCAGTATAGCCGAGAGGAAGCAGCCAGTATAGCCGAGATGAAGCAGCCAGTATAGCCGAGAGCAAGCAGCCAGTATAGCCGAGATGAAGCAGCCAGTATAGCCGAGATGAAGCAGCCAGTATAGCCGAGATCAAGCAGCCAGTATAGCTGAGAGGAAGCAGCCAGTATAGCCGAGATGAAGTAGCCAGTATAGCCGAGAGGAAGCAGCCAGTATAGCCGAGAACAAGCAGCCAGTATAGCCGAGAGGAAGCAGCCAGTATAGCCGAGAACAAGCAGCCAGTATAGCCGAGTTGAAGCAGCCAGTATAGCCGAGATGAAGCAGCCAGTATAGCCGAGATGAAGCAGCCAGTATAGCCGAGAGCAAGCAGCCAGTTTAGCCGAGAGGAAGCAGCCAGTATAGCCGAGAGGAAGCAGCCAGTATAGCCGAGATGAAGCAGCCAGTATAGCCGAGATGAAACAGCCGGTATAGCTGAGAGGAAGCAGCCAGTATAGCCGAGATGAAGCAGCCAGTATAGCCGAGAGAAAGCAGCCAGTATAGCCGAGATAAAGCAGCCAGTATAGCCGAGATGAAGCAGCCAGTATAGCCGAGATGAAGCAGCCAGTATAGCCGAGAGGAAGCAGCCAGTATAGCCGAGATGAAGCAGCCGGCATAGCAGAGATGAAGCAGCAAGTATAGCCGAGAGCAAGCAGCCAGTATAGCCGAGAAGCCGGAAGGATGCTAATTCCCGGCCGTGCCAATCCCATTCTTCTGACACCGCAAATCTTCTTTACGCCCCCGACCACGTGATTTATCCGGCCGCCGAGGCTGTTAGGGAGATTGTCTTCCAGATTTAATGGGTATTGATGGACCGTGTCGTATCCCGCCTGCGGGCTGAGGGCCGGGGGTGGGCCAGCTGGAGACACCAATTTCGGGACATTCAGATACTGTAAATGACGAGACCTTTACATCATAATTAGAATAAAATCTATTTGCTCTCCATTAATAATTGATCCCGCCACTATACCAACTGAGCATTTCTTTGCCTAATTCTGAAGATGTCATAAAAACCCTTGTGACCCTTGTGTCCACCCTGGACTGACGATGGTCATTAGCCCGAAACCACGGTCTCCGAGTTGGCGTTCTGGATTTACCAAACCTGGTGTTGTGTCACCAATCCAAGTGGATTTATCCACAAAAATATGTAGTGATATACCCTTTATTCGTTCTCTAATTGGTTCTCTGCTATCACGTGAGCTTAATTAGCCAATCATAGTTGGGTTCATTAGATAATCAGCGTGTAGTGTTGTTTTAGCTCAGTGGTTGTAACGAGCATCAAAGTTGCATATTAAATCTAAGATCGTAAGTTAAATTCTCAGAATATTTTTCTTTTTAATTTGGATAATGTTTTAATATTTTTCTATCTGTAGTTTTGAAAGCAAATTTATTTTTAAAAGGTGTATATTCAGGATTGATGTGTTAAGCTTGTGTTGTAAGTATTTGACGCTTGTTCATCCGTTGAATGGTAAATTCTGACGGTTCCGTTTAAATTCCATCAATACATTCTTTTATACAATATAATGCGGCCTATGATTGTAAAACGACATTTGAAAATATCCCGCTTGTGTTTCTTTTAAACGAAAAATCGAAATTTATTTTAAGGTGAAATAACGATTATTTCTAACCTTAGGGATGAAGTATAAAAGGATGAATTGTGAATAGTAATGATAAACGGAAAAATAAAAGTGTCCAGGGATGGGAATCGAACCCACAGTGTTCCGCTTACTGGGCAGATGCCATGTCCACTAGGCTAGCCTGGACATATTTTTCCGTTCGTAAATATTATATAAAGTGATTTTTATACAATATAATGCAGCCAATGGTTGTAGAATGACATTGCGGGATATTTTAAAATTTCGTTTTACATTCTTTTATTCTACTCGGACTGTCCCGTCACTGCACCGTGGACGCTATCACAGCATTCATGTCGCCTGCATACAATATTGAACCTTTTCCCACCTTCCTCCTGTTGACATTGTCCAGTAAATAACGTTAAAATTATGTAAACCTTTCTGGAACTACACTCATGGACACAACTAAAGAAACTGGAAAGTCTTTGATGCGTCAGTCGTCTCTTTTTTTTTTTAAGGAGACAGGCTGTTCACATTTGGTTATCACGTGTCTTTAATAAAGGTCACTGTTATCAAAATTCGGAACTATTTTCAACACGTAAGTTTCTTTTTAAAATAAAAAAATGTCTACTGCCCTTACTGCAATGGAAAAATTAGGAGACAGGCTGTTCACATTTGGTTATCACGTGTCTTTAATAAAGGTCACTGTTATCAAAATTCGGAACTATTTTCAACACGTAAGTTTCTTTTTTAAAATAAAAAAATTTCTACTGCCCTTACTGCAATGGAAAAATTAGTGCATCATAATATAATTGTTCCAATAAAAGAAACAATTTGATATTTGCGGAAGAGCGATTGCTCGAAGCATATTATATATTTATAATTGTATGTAATTCTACTGTCCTCAACTCTTATGTCCATAGTTCATCTAAAATACCCAATCCAAGAGTCTAGCAATAGTAACACTATAAAAGGAAGTTCCAAAAATGCAATATAACAACGGTATGGTAGATTAAACTGGCGAAACCGCTGGGAGGGTTCATCACTGATGAGCCAGGCCCTTCCTTTAATTTTTTTCATTGCAATAAGGGCAGTAGAAATTGTTTAATCTCAAAAAGAAACTTACGCGTTGAAAATAGTTTCGAATTTCGATAACAGATGGCGCGCTAGTGCATCATATTATAAAGGTCACTGTAATATCTGCCAGAGTTATTGTCCCGATATACATGGTGAAACTTCCTTAAGTTTTGTCCATGAGTGTAAGAAAGAAGCATTCAAGTGTTTTGATTTGCATCGAGGGAAGTAGCAATGCTAAAATATAACCATTACGTAATTATAATCATTCCTAATCACAAACTATGTAAATTAGTTCTTTAATGAGCTGATTTGAATATTCTGGGGGAGCCGAACTACGATAAAATATTCTACCATACTTAATTATATTTTTGTTTAATAAATATTGGTGAGATGTCTGTGCACATCAAACCTAATTTGCACAAAAACATTTCAATTTTGTTTGTAAATGTAGAATAGAGTCTGGTATTGAGCGAGAAGGCAAACCCGAGATTGTGGCCGACCTTGTTGCAGGAGTTGGATGTGTGGGCGCAATCAACGGGCTCGTTAGCTGGAGGTCGTTCTCTCTTTGTCATTTCCACCTGCTCCTTTCTCCCATACCTGTCTCTCTCTTGTTCCTCTCTACCTGTCTCTTGTTCCGTTCTCTACTTATCTCTTGTTCCGTTCTCTACCTGTCTCTTGTTCCGTACCTATCTCTTGTTCCTTCTACCTGTCTCTCTCTTGTTCCGTTCTCTACCTGTCTCTCTCTTGTTCCGTTCTCTACCTGTCTCTCCCTTGTTCCGTTCTCTACCTGTCTCTCTTTTGTTCCGTTCTCTACCTGTCTCTCTCTTGTTCCGTACCTATCTCTTGTTCCTTCTACCTGTCTCTCTCTTGTTCCGTTCTCTACTTATCTCTTGTTCCGTTCTCTACCTGTCTCTCTTTTGTTCCGTTCTCTACCTGTCTCTCTCTTGTTCCGTACCTATCTCTTGTTCCTTCTACCTGTCTCTCTCTTGTTCCGTTCTCTACCCGTCTCTCTCTTGTTCCGTTCTCTACCTGTCTCTCTCTTGTTCCGTTCTCTACCTGTCTCTCCCTTGTTCCGTTCTCTACTTATCTCTTGTTCCGTTCTCTACCTGTCTCTCTTTTGTTCCGTTCTCTACCTGTCTCTCTCTTGTTCCGTACCTATCTCTTGTTCCTTCTACCTGTCTCTCTCCTGTTCCGTTCTCTACCTGTCTCTCTCTTGTTCCGTTCTCTACTTATCTCTTGTTCCGTTCTCTACCTGTCTCTCCCTTGTTCCGTTCTCTACTTATCTCTTGTTCCGTTCTCTACCTGTCTCTCTTTTGTTCCGTTCTCTACCTGTCTCTCTCTTGTTCCGTACCTATCTCTTGTTCCTTCTACCTGTCTCTCTCTTGTTCCGTTCTCTACCTGTCTCTCTTTTGTTCCGTTCTCTA
This sequence comes from Cordylochernes scorpioides, assembly GCA_030710605.1. Lineage (NCBI taxonomy): Eukaryota > Metazoa > Arthropoda > Arachnida > Pseudoscorpiones > Chernetidae > Cordylochernes > Cordylochernes scorpioides. Next base: position 103,213,751 of record CP092869.1, on the reverse strand, counting down.
CCTGTCTCTCTCTTGTTCCGTACCTATCTCTTGTTCCTTCTACCTGTCTCTCTCTTGTTCCGTTCTCTACCTGTCTCTCTCTTGTTCCGTTCTCTACCTGTCTCTCTCTTGTTCCGTTCTCTACCTGTCTCTCCCTTGTTCCGTTCTCTACTTATCTCTTGTTCCGTTCTCTACCTGTCTCTCTTTTGTTCCGTTCTCTACCTGTCTCTCTCTTGTTCCGTACCTATCTCTTGTTCCTTCTACCTGTCTCTCTCTTGTTCCGTTCTCTACCTGTCTCTCTCTTGTTCCGTTCTCTACTTATCTCTTGTTCCGTTCTCTACCTGTCTCTCCCTTGTTCCGTTCTCTACTTATCTCTTGTTCCGTTCTCTACCTGTCTCTCTTTTGTTCCGTTCTCTACCTGTCTCTCTCTTGTTCCGTACCTATCTCTTGTTCCTTCTACCTGTCTCTCTCTTGTTCCGTTCTCTACCTGTCTCTCTCTTGTTCCATTCTCTACCTGTCTCTCTCTTGTTCCGTTCTCTACTTATCTCTTGTTCCGTTCTCTACCTGTCTCTCTCTTGTTCCATTCTCTACCTGTCTCTCTCTTGTTCCATTCTCTACCTGTCTCTCTTTTGTTCCGTTCTCTACCTGTCTCTCTCTTGTTCCGTTCTCTACCTGTCTCTCTCTTGTTCCGTTCTCTACCTGTCTCTCTCTTGTTCCGTTTTCTACCTGTCTCTCTCTTGTTCCGTTCTCTACCTGTCTCTCTCTTGTTCCTTCTACCTGTCTCTTGTTCCGTTCTCTACTTATCTCTTGTTCTGTTCTCTACCCCTCTCTCTCTTGTTCCGTTCTCTACTTATCTCTTGTTCCGTTCTCTACCTCTCTCTCTCTTGTTCCGTTCTCTACCTGTCTCTTGTTCCTTCTACCTGTCTCTTGTTCTGTTCTCTACCTGTCTCTTGTTCTGTTCTCTACCTTCCTATATATGACCCCCCTCTCCAGCATGTCGGACGGTTCCATCTCACCTCTGATGCCACTTCCATTATTTCATATCCCGGCTTTGAGGACCTTCTGACATAAGAGAGTGTGTAATGATTCTGTGAATCAACTCAAGATGATATTAGAGATACTCAATCACATCCGCTAAACTCATATTCTCTAACCACCATGGTCCATAGTTGTTCTCAAACTGATTATTTATTTAAAATATATTATGCTAGAGCCATGAGTTCAACCAGCCACACCGATGTAGCTCCGCGGTCGACATCCCGTACTTAAGTCTTGTAGGGCCGTTGCTAGGTTACCAGCAGCCCGGGTTTATTTAATTTCCGCCACCATATGGCCCGGGTAAAGTTACAGAATCAGCAGCAGGTAATGAGCGGCCATTAAGTCTGCTCCCACTCGGAACGAGTGGGTTCCTGGGACGTGTGTAGCCACGCCATTGGTCACAATGTGGTGCAATCAACTTGTCTTAAACGAGCTTTGTCTTATACCCAAACATTCTGAATGCGTATTTTGGTGTTTAGATCGCTGTGAAATGACCTCATTCTTTTCAATTGTTGTTGTTGTTGTTGTCGTGTCCAAAGAAGATGTCTCCATGCATCTTTATAACAGCAGCAGCAATATCCACTATCTTGGGTATGTAAAGCTGCTGGGTCTAAGTCAATTTTCTGCAAGGCTGCGGCCATTGCTGGGCATGAGAATATGTGAGTAGGTGTTAGTTCCACACCAGGACAAATGTTGCATGCTCTATAGGTTCTTGTGCCATCTATCCTTCTCAATTACAAAGTTGGGGTGACTTTGATGACGTCAAGGGACAAATTCTTCTTCCTTCTTATCTCCACTCAATCTTGTGAGGGTGTCATCAAACCTGTTGAGCTTGAGCTTTTTGATAATGTTTGTCTGCTGGGGATGTGTAGATACCATCATTGGATGAGATCATGCAGCCAATGATGTAGTTTGGAAGTCGCAGGTTGACACGATGCTTATGAAACCAAGTAGTTTACTAACAACTATGTAACCCACAGGTAACTTCATAGATCGCCAACTACCCAGATTGTCCTATGGTCTTGGTAGCCTTTGTGAACCAAGTGTCTCCAGGCCGGTTTGTTTCTTGGTAGATTTAACAAGGCGGTGTCAGTTGGTAGCCTAAGGAGTGTAGCTGTAGTTGAACCAAGTAGTTTGTTGCAATCATCACAAGCCTTCAACACATTGATGTAAATATCCACGTATACATTTGTAAATATTCCATGTAAGATATAGTCGATGTTTTAATTAAAGCCCGTTGAAGAGCGATTATTTCTTAAAACCTATCAATTTAAAACAAAAACTCATTGTGAGAAATTATTTTTAACACAAAATTGACTGTATTGACTCATCATTTGATGAGCTCTACTCTTCCCCGGCAGACACCATCAATAAGCTTTACAAGCTTGATACCTTAATATGATTGAGTGGAGATAAGAAAGAAGAAGATTTTTGTATTTTCAAACCTTTTCCACAATTTTCCCATGAACATTGACGGGAGGTACCGAGTATTGACTTGTCATTGATGAAATAAATATAAAAATGATTTTAATGATATTTCCACCTTGATACAAGGGATTAATTCATTAGGGATTATAACGATCTGAATGATTAAAGGATAAAGGAGAAATTGGCGTGTTGTGTTCGACATGGATCTACCACACTTCAAGCCATGTTGTCCCATCAGCCCTTCCTGAGGTCACCGCAGATATTTTTTTTTAATTTAAAATGTAGCGTCACAGAACACACTACAATTCTTGATTATAAATACAGCGCGTCTTGGAAATAAATGCTCTGTTTAAGTGAACAATATTCACAGAAGCATCTTCCCATAGTTTCGTTAAACACCAAGAATAAGCCTTCAAGTACAGAAGACAATATAATGTACAATACAATAGTTGTGTAGCTTAGATCTGGTGGATTGGAATGGTCAAATCTCTGGGAAGGTTCTCCACTAATGTGCCAAGCCTTCCCAAATATTTTCAACTTCATTTAAATAATTGTAGAAATTCGTTTCTCGTTTAAAAGATAGCGTAGAATCTCCGCAAACCTTTGTTTGTTTGTTTGGTCCATGCGACATTCCAAAAACACAAATGTACAAACTCCTGGGAAGTTCAGAAGTCGCCAAACTTTTTAAAATAACGCCAAATAGAATTTAATATTTAACTTCTATTTAAATAAGTTTTCTACTTTTATTATTATAACAATTTCAGATATTATAAATAAGATTAAATACCTTCGCAATAAGGGTTTCTTTTTTCATCTTTCAGATAGCGTCTATTTTCTCAAGATCTGACACACATACTCTGTATGAACCAATTACTTGGTTAAACATGGAATACATATTTATATGAGTCCATATGTTTATTAGAAATGTGAACTGTTTTTGACCCCCATGTTTCTTTTTGAATTAAAAACAATATTCTACTGTTTATAAGGGGTTATTTAAATGATGAGCCAGGCCCTTCCATTATTCTATATACAGTTACGAGCGTCATTCTTCATCAGTCATCTCTGTCACCGTTTGCTTTTTTTTTGGAATGGCGCCCTCCTATTGGTCGGCTACGATCACGCCACCTTTGCCCCCCCCCCCCCCATCATGCCCCCCCCACTCGCTTTTTTTCGTTTTTGTAACCATTGTGTTGGAGCGGGTCGCTCCTTAAATAAATGCATATATTAGTTAATAACCAAATGGAATCCTCTCTTTCTTTTTCCCAGTAAGAGACGCCTACGGAAGCCAACAGTACATAGACAGATAAAGCACATAGGCTATAGTTATTAACTAACATATGCATTTATATAAGGCGCCAATTTATAATTGTAACAAATAGTATTTGAATCAAAACATTCAATCGGGTAAAACACGGGCGTTGCCCGGGCCATTCGACTAGTTTATATCATACAGGACAGTATTGTTTCAATTAAAAAAGAACATACGTGTCAAAAAATAGTTCACATTTCATACCAAATATATAGACTATAGAATAAAAGTGAAGTCAATCATGATGGCCATATCCGACTCAAAGAAGATGTAGAGCCCGTAGATTCCAGAGAAAAAGGAAAAAATGGATTTTCGATTTTTGTCGGACGCTGCGCGCCATCTGTTAAAGAAAAGTGAAACTAATTTAGAAGTTCCGGCGGGTGTTTGAACTCTATATTGTGTACATTTTTGTGATTGTAAAATCTTTGTTCACGTAATATAATTAACAAACGTATTATAAGATATATTTATTGGGGTATTAGATAATTTATTTACTTACAGGATTGTTGTTAGTATTAGATAGCGTTAGTTCTTATATCTTCTATATATATAAAAATGAATGTTTGTATGTTTGTCTGTTGGTTGGTTGGTTTGTATGTCCGGTATACAAATTCGCAGTAGTTCACTAATTCAAACCAAAATTTCCATACATAGGTAAAAAATAACGAGGATGACGATAGGCTATTTTAAAACATATATAAATCAATTATTAAAACTATATATTCAAATTATTCTAAATAGCTCATCTAGAACGCGGTTAGAACTGATGGCGGGCCGTGCCCATTGGCCGCCTGCGACACGTGGCTTCCCTGTGCGCGCGCATGCGCCGGGAAGCCACTCTCACGCCGGCGGCCGACGGGAGCAGTCGCTTGCTCGCCGGGAGTCAACGGGCGCGCGCATGCGCTGGGAAGCCACTCCCACGCCGGCAGCCGACGGGAGCAGTCGCTTGCTCGCCGGGCAGTCAACGGGCGCCGACAACCCTAGGAAGCAAGGTGTATTCGCACTCGGGTAAAACCCGGGCGTTGCCCGGGCCATTCGTCTAGTTAACTATATTACAGGGGTGTTTCTATATGTGAGATATAGTGAGGGTATTGAGATAATACAGCAGGGTTCTGGAGATGTATAATGTATTCTTAAGCTTTCTGGCATCTCTGCCCTTCTATATACTGGAGTACATAAAACGAATAATAATTTTAAAAAACGCCGTCAGATGCTAAATAATTGTATATATATGTCGTAGCTAAATGAAGAGGCGCAGCCGTTATGCCTAGCGAACAGCGCACCCGCGATGTCTGCCACCTTTATTTTTTGTCCCGCTTTTATACATGGATGAATTTACATATTTACATTTTAACACAAGCGTTACATATTTACATACTCATTTTGACGAAAATAAATTATATATCTTGGAATTAACTATACAAATTATGACATATATATATTGATGAGTCACTGATGAACCAGGCCCTCCTATTAATTTATTATTGCAGTAAGGGCAGTAGTAAATTGCTTTATTACAAAAATTTGTTTCAATTTCATATGTTCTGTACAGTTGTGAAGAACAAAATACATTTTTAAAGGGAGAGGTGCCTCTTTTGATAAACGAATACCATTCTCCATCAACTTTATGCATCAATATAACATATTTAGATATAACATTGACATATACTGGTAAAATAAATTATATTTTGATCCAATATATGCCTTTTTATTTAAATATGTAATACAATATAATGCGGCCTATTATTGTAGAACGACCATTGTGAATTATCCCTCTATATATAGCGGACATCTGCCCAGTAAACGGAACACTGTGGGTTCGATTCCCATCCCTGGATACTTTACTTTTCCGTTTATCATTATTCTTCACAATTCATCCTTTCATACTTCATCCATAAGGTTAGAAATAATCGTTATTTTTTCTTAAAATAAATATCGATTTTAGGTTTCAAAAGAAACACATGCGGGATAATTTTCAAATGTCGTTCTACAATTAAATATGGGTTTATATCGGGAGGAGATAGGGCCCCGGGGAAGAGTTCAGGTAGAGGAAGTGGAAACAATATGTTTATAATCTTTCACTGGTGCCAAAAGTAATTGGACTCGTATTCAGGGCCGCACAAGACTTCTACCAAGTGTGTAAGTTGTCCAAGCTGTATTTCGGATGCATCGTTCATGGAAATCTTAGAAGTTCCTAGTCACAATTCAGCCGTGGACGCCATTTTCTGGGCACAGAATGCTCTAAAATCCGAATTGCAAGGAATGTTATGATATAGGATGGAACTTAACTAAAGAAACAAATTTATCAGGAAAATGTCAATAAATGTGAAGAGAAGAGATGGCCAAGTTAAACAGGACGGTGGATGGTAAAACAGGAGACGACCCGGTACAAGCGGCGGAGGACAGAAGTCAGGTGGAATTCTCCCGTCAGCCGGTAGCGGCCAAATCCCCGCCGGGGGGAGGATTAAGGTAATCCCCGTGGTCGCAGCGCTGAATTTGACGCTGCACGTGGGGATTACATGGCTCCTTCAGGTCGTTCTTCATTGGGTCAGCTCTCTACTGGTCCGTTCCTCACTTCTTCATTGGTCCGTTCCTCACTTCTTCATTAGGTCAGCTCTCCATTGGTCCGTTCCTCACTTTTTCATTGGTCCGTTCCTCACTTCCTTATTAGGTCAGCTCTCTATTGGTCCGTTCTTCACTTCTTTATTGGTCCGTTCCTCACTTCTTTATTGGTTCAGCACTCCATTGGACCGTTCCTCACTTCTTTATTGGTTCAGCACTCCATTGGTCCGTTCCTCACTTCTTTATTGGGTCAGCTCTCCATTGGTCCGTTCCTCACTTATTCATTGGGTCAGCTCTCCATTGGTCCGTTCCTCACTTCTTCATTGGGTCAGCTCTCCATTGGTCCGTTCTTCACTTCTTCATTGGTCCGTTCCTCACTTCCTTATTAGGTCAGCTCTCTATTGGTCCGTTCTTCACTTCTTTATTGGTCCGTTCCTCACTTCTTTATTGGGTCAGCTTTCCATTGGTCCGTTCCTCACTTATTCATTGGGTCAGCTCTCCATTGGTCCGTTCTTCACTTCTTCATTGGTCCGTTCCTCACTTCTTCATTAGGTCAGCTCTCCATTGGTCCGTTCCTCACTTTTTCATTGGTCCGTTCCTCACTTCCTTATTAGGTCAGCTCTCTATTGGTCCGTTCCTCACTTCTTTATTGGGTCAGCTCTCCATTGGTCCGTTCCTCACTTATTCATTGGGTCAGCTCTCCATTGGTCCGTTCCTCACTTCTTCATTGGGTCAGCTCTCCATTGGTCCGTTCTTCACTTCTTCATTGGTCCGTTCCTCACTTCCTTATTAGGTCAGCTCTCTATTGGTCCGTTCTTCACTTCTTTATTGGTCCGTTCCTCACTTCTTTATTGGGTCAGCTCTCCATTGGTCCGTTCTTCACTTCTTCATTGGTCCGTTCCGCACTTATTCATTGGGTCAGCTCTCCATTGGTCCGTTCTTCACTTCTTCATTGGTCCGTTCCTCACTTATTCATTTGGTCAGCTCTCTATTGGTCCGTTCCTCACTTATTCATTGGATCAGCTCTCCATTGGTCCGTTCTTCACTTCTTCATTGGGTCAGCTCTCCATTGGTCCGTTCTTCACTTCTTCATTGGGTCAGCTCTCCATTGGTCCGTTCTTCACTTCTTCATTGGTCCGTTCCTCACTTATTCATTTGGTCAGCTCTCTATTGGTCCGTTCCTCACTTATTCATTGGGTCAGCTCTCCATTGGTCCGTTCTTCACTTCTTCATTGGGTCAGCTCTCCATTGGTCCGTTCCTCACTTATTCATTGGTCCGCTCCTCACTTATTCATTGGGTCAGCTCTCCATTGGTCCGTTCTTCACTTCTTCATTGGTCCGTTCCGCACTTATTCATTGGGTCAGCTCTCCATTGGTCCGTTCTTCACTTCTTCATTGGTCCGTTCCTCACTTATTCATTTGGTCAGCTCTCTATTGGTCCGTTCCTCACTTATTCATTGGATCAGCTCTCCATTGGTCCGTTCCTCACTTATTCATTGGGTCAGCTCTCCATTGGTCCGTTCTTCACTTCTTCATTGGGTCAGCTCTCCATTGGTCCGTTCCTCACTTATTCATTGGTCCGCTCCTCACTTATTCATTGGGTCAGCTCTCCATTGGTCCGTTCCTCACTTCTTCATTGGGTCAGCTCTCCATTGGTCCGTTCTTCACTTCTTCATTGGTCCGTTCCTCACTTATTCATTGGGTCAGCTCTCCATTGGTCCGTTCTTCACTTCTTCATTGGTCGGTTCCTCACTTCTTCATTGGGTCAGCTCTCTATTGGTCCGTTCCTCACTTCTTCATTGGTCCGTTCCTCACTTCTTCATTGGTCCGTTCCTCACTTCTTCATTGGTCCGTTCCTCAATTCTTCATTGGTCCGTTCCTCACTTCTTCATTGGTCCGTTCCTCAATTCTTCATTGGTCCGTTCCTCACTTCTTCATTGGTCCGTTCCTCAATTCTTCATTGGTCCGTTCCTCACTTCTTCATTGGCCCGTTCCTCACTTCTTCATTGGCCCGTTCCTCACTTCTTCATTGGTCCGTTCCTCACTTCTCCACTGGACCGTTCCTCACTTCTTCATTGGCCCGTTCCTCACTTCTTCATTGGCCCGTTCCTCACTTCTTCATTGGTCCGTTCCTCACTTCTCCACTGGACCGTTCCTCACTTCTTCATTGGACCATTCCACACCTCTTTATCGAATCATTCCACAATTCTTCTCATTGGACCATCCCATACTTTCTCATTGGACCCTTGCCTTTTTCTTCATTGAATAGTTCCTTCCTTCTTCATTGGACCATTCTCGGCTTCACTGGATAGTTCTCCGCTTATTTATTGAGCCGTTCTCAAGTCCATCCGAGATGTTCTCCTCCCGTCGAATATATTCTACAGTCGCAATAACGTCTGCAGAAACACTGATGATCTATATAAAATTAAACATAAAAAGTACGAAAAATGTTGAAAGTTGTTTCATAAAGAATTCGATATCGTAAGATGTTTTGACATTCTACATGTACGATATGTACTCGTATGTAACAGAGTGGAGAGAAGATTATTGGGCGAAGTGGCTGAGGGAAATCCGGAAGAGATCAAAGAATGGAATCGATGCTTCCATCCAAAAATAGCATTCTTGCTGATGTGGCCGGGCTCACCTGGTGGATACCACAGCTATGTTTTAACATCTTATTTACATATTTTCTCGGTGATATTTCAATATAGCAACAGAATAGCTATGTCCTGTCACTTCGCCTGTACAACATTTCAGCAGCTTGCGATCAACCTAAAACCGCCAAATTTAACGCTCTATTTACATAATGATGATTTGGTATCTTATTTGCATGTTTTCTTGGTAGTAAATTCATATCAATCCTGCCCGACATATAAGATAGTATTATTCCGGAATCTCTCCTACCTATATAATCTCCCAACATCACCCATACCTAGCTATTTATTTGGTGATCTCAATATGATATTTCTATCCTTCCTTCAATCCCACACAGTCTCCATAGTACATTAGTGTTAGTAATCCATAGTTTTATAGATTTAGCTGTATTATGTTAATTTGCATATCCATCTATCGATAGAGGACATTGCTGTGATAGAGATGTATGGAGGCATCTGAGGTTCTTCATGGGACACAACAACAACATATTAATCTATTTCCTACTTCTTTGTATTTATATATATTATATTTTAAAAAAATAAGATAAGATTTTTGTTGTTTTGGATCATCTTGGTGATTATGCTATGGCGGTGCAGTCGTGGTTGAATAATAATCTTGAAAAATATAATGTCTTGATCATAGATTCCTTTATTTGAGCCAAGAAATATATACAAAACATAATTTGGGTAAGTACCGCCTGGCTTAAAGCGTAAGAATAAATAAAACAAAATATTATTTACATAATTACAAACATGTTTGAGCCGACCCAACGGGGAAGAACAACAATGTGATTTTATATGGGAAGCATGACCTCTGGCGGCCGATTTAACAGAATATTTTTATCTATGAAATATATTTTTAAATAAAACAATATCTTAATATAACATTTTAAATAATATCTTTATATAACATTTCGAAATAAAATATTTTTAATTTAACATATATACATTTAAACCTGTCTATAGCGCCCCCTCTTGGTACTCACCAAAATAGGATGTTATAGAGAGGGGGTGCTATAGACATATCACTTTAAATATAAATCGCATCGTACTACGTATTTAAAATTGGGCGCTATAGAGAGGGAGGCGCTATAGACAGGTTTAACTGTATATGGATTCATTTAATTTTTAAGTTTTAGTATCGTAATTATACCTGGCAAAGAGGTGTTATCCTCGAAAGCTTGTCGTGATAAATAAACTCTTCCCTCAGCGAATTATATTTTATTTACAGTGTGACTGCTTTTAGGTCTGTACGTCTGTACCAACACTTCAAACACATGCCACAGATGTACAACCTATAAATCTCTATTTGTACACAAAGATTATTTATATCTAATATTTTATTTACATAAATACCCCTGGTGTTTGAATATAAATTATTAATATATAAGGTTATATATGGAGAGAGAAATTATTTACATCAGACGAATCCCACTGAGGGTCGTCTGTTTCGATTATCAGACACATCTCCCCGACTACTGCCAGGAATTCCTTCAGATCTCTGCCCGGGCGACAGAAACTTGAGAGATAATCCACATGGAATGCTGAAACAAGGACTTACTGTCGCCTATACAGGAGGATTCCCAATACTTCACTAGCGCATGCTACAACATATAATACATCTCTATTTATACACAAATATGATTCAATATATATTTTATTTACATATTTACATGGTCTATATATAGAATGTTCAAACAAGGTCTAACTTGTTTGTACGCCTGTTCAGGAAGCTTCACAACACTTGAATACAACAGAAGCTAACCGCCGAATTAATTCTATTTACACAGCGATATTTTATTTACATAGGCTGGTCCAAAAACTAAAATAGAATTATCCGTTTTCTCTTCATCACACCACTTAACAATTTTGCATATAATAATATCAACCAATTGACTAATTTACATAGCAATAATTTTCTTAAATAATAAAATATAAAACTTCATAAATAATCCTAGATATGCAAAAAAATAGCTTATATATATGGATAAATAAATATAGGGCATATACTGGATATAAATTATTAATCAGCTAGTATTTCTAGGGGCAACACGCCTCTCTTTATCAAGGCTTTTCTTTGATTTAAACTAAATCACGTGGGTATGTGATCCACTCACGCTATACAAGACCAAAGCGAGAAACCATTTAAAGAAAATATATGTGATATCTTGGGACCTCTGGGACCAGTGTTACCTGATGCTAGACGAACCTCGATGTCAACTCTACCGTGCAGTCGTGGTGGAAGGCGACACAGCTGGGCCAAAGGTGAAATAAACAAACAGAGATTCCACTAAAAGCGTCTGACGTCAAGAAGGAATGGGATGAGGAGAGAGGGATCTTTAGAGCAAGTGTTACCTCGGTGAGTTCCAAGCGAAGACTAACAATTCTAGCTTCTCGATTTAACACCAAGACCTTGCTTCTTTCTAATTGGCTGACCTATTTAGGTGATTCTTTCCTAATTGGCGGGACCATGCCACGTGGCCTTTTTCTATTGGTTGACCTATTTAGGTGATGTCTTCTGATTGTCCTTGCGGCTTTCTTTGATGGAAAATACGTCCGGTCTTGGCCAGGAAGTACGGGGCGTTACTCGACTTTTATAACTTCTGCGTTATCAGATACGTCCTGTCTTGTCAGGAAATATTGGCTTAAACTTAGCTCGCAGGGTTTCCGGGGTCAGAAGGTTAACTGTGACTTTATTAATAGTCGGGCTCTCTTCTAGGCCTACTTCTTAGGTTTGACTTCTACGATCCTCTAAGCCTGATTTGTTTTAACCTTAACCTTCTCCTGTCTCTCTCCATTCCTTCTATCTGTGCAGTTGCAATACTTTATTAGATTCTTACGCGGTACAGATTGATGTTAGTTGAGGCTTTCTATGTGCAGTACATAAGAAGTTATATACAGTCATGGGGTGGAACATGTGGTAGTAGATATCTAGACTATTTACAACAATTCCATGGTCTTAAATCATCACATATATATATCTGTACATACATGACTACTTGAAATTGTATCCATTATTCCTGTAGAAGGGCAGCTTGCGCCCGAAAGCTCGAATTGATTTTTCAAATAAAGAAACTTATCCTTTTTGAATCTATTCGTTATTATTATTATTATTTTATTTACATATTTACATGGTGATAAACCCCTATGGAATGTTGAAACAGGGCGTTCCTGAATTGTCTGTACGCCTGTTCAGGAAGCTTCCCAATACTTGAATACAACAGAAGCTAACCGCCGAATTAATTCTATTTACACAGCGATATTTTATTTACATAATTACATGGTGATAAACCCCTATGGAATGTTGAAACAGGGCGACTACGTCTTGGAATTGTCTGTACGCCTTACAGAAAGCTTTCCAACACTGGAATACAACGGCATCAAACCGCCGAATTAATTCTATTTACACAGCGATATTTTATTTACATAATTACATGGTGATAAACACCTATGGAATGTTGAAACAGGGTGACTACGTTCCTGAATTGTCTGTACGCCTGTTCAGGAAGCTTCCCAACACTTGAATACAACAGAAGCTAACCGCCGAATTAATTCTATTTACACAGCAAAATTTTATTTACATATTTACATGGTGAGAAATACATATGGAATGTTGAAACAGGGCGACTACGTTCCGGAATTGTCTGTACGCCTGTTCAGGAAGCTTCCCAACACTTGAATACAACAGAAGCTAACCGCTGAATCAATTCTATTTACACAGCGATATTTTATTTACATATTTACATGGTGATAAACCCCTATGGAATGTTGAAACAGGGCGACTACGTTCCTTAATTGTCTGTACGCCTGTTCAGGAAGCTTCCCAACATTTGTGTACAACGGACTCGAATTAATTCTATTTACACAGCGATATTTGCATACCTACACAGTGATTTATAGAGTATTGAAGCCTGGATGTCCTTAAGGAGTCGCACTAGGACTTTGCAATTTCAACAACAGCTATACAACAACCGTTGAATATAAACTTATTTATACAACACAGAGGGGATATATCTTTTTTACATATATGTGCACGGTGATTGGTGCAAATTGAGTCGGTTTTAATCAATGTTATCCATTTTTGTTGCCATGTACAATAATGTGAAACATTTATTTACGATACATCAGCGCGCCATCTGTTATCAAAATTCGAAACTATTATAGACGCGTATGATTCTTTTAAAAATTAAATAATTTCTACTGTCCTTACTGCAATGGAAAATTAATTTCTCTATACGCGTCTGTATTAGTTTCGAATTAATTAATTTTTGAATATATATGTGTAATCAACCTCAATATTTTTCAATATGGAATCAATAATATTTTTCAAAATTATAGTTTAAAATATTATGAATTATATAGAGTTGCGTGTTTTAAAAATCGAAGTTGTTTGTGCACATACTAATTAGTAATAGGAAAACTCTGCAGAATTTGATATGGAATTTATTTTCAACTTTAGCTATAGCCGATATAAAGCAGAATGTTGAGTTAACCTCAAAATTGAGATAAAATAGTTCCATATTTTATAAATATATATAAATGACATTAAAATAATATATTATTTAAATTAAATAATATTTTAATAATTCGAATATAAATCGTTTTAGTTATAGGAACTTATAGCTTTGTATAAATATGCGAGATGAAATAAATGCGAGATTAAAAATAGTTACACAATCTTACGAGAGATGGCAGCAGGGGTCCTAGCAAACTTCCACCAATCATCGACCGCCAGAAGTTCCGTTTATAGAAATCGTTTGAATGTTCGTTCGTCTTATCGAGCAGACGATAGGCCAGAAATAGAATTCCCCGGCTGCACATTTACACCACTGGCGTACATGGATTTTTCTTGCCAAGAAATATCCAATAAAATATTATTTCCAAACTGGCAGAATTTACATGTGCTCCACAGGTGATCCGTTTGTACCTAACTTACAATATATAGTCTGTTTATTTATTCCCTCATAGAATGTTTAGAAGTCATTCAGGCATCCTGAAAAATCACGAAACGTGTATTTCAAGAAAAGAAAGATACTTCAGCCGGTAAATCTTTTTATTACCTCGACGTTTCGATAATTTTGTCCTCGTCAGGAGCAAACAAAAATGAGAATGATTTTTCACACCTTGCTAAATGTTTTAATTTTTGTTTGCTCCTGACGAGAACAAAAGCTTTTTGTTGAAACGTCGAGGTAATAAAAAGATTTACTGACCGAAGTATCTTTAATTTCAAGAATTATGAATGCCGGCCAGAGGTAGCCCCTATCTTTATGAAACATGTAGTTAGGGTGAGAAGACGAAACAATGTGAACAAAATAGTACAAATGTGTACTGGGGATAAGGTAGATAAATTAAGAAAAAAGACATCTCCTTATTATGCAACTGAAAGTTCTGATACGTACGTGCATGGTTAGCTTTTCTTGATTTAATCAAGAATTGGTATTTGGCCGATTGTTTATTTATTTCAATTCAAAACGTTATGTCCCCATAGGGACACTTGCGCTAAATGTACTTACAAATATAACAAAGAAAATATTCAACATGGAAAGATACACAGAAAGCGACTTAGAAAGATTCATAAATATTATTTACCTATAGAGATATTCTTTGAATTTTATTTACAGTTACATCATTAAAATTAAAAATATATACATATATACACACATATACACGCATACACCTATATATTGTTTACAACCATATAATATGTCTAATATTTCCTTGAGATCGTTACATCAAAGACTATTTTTCTCAATGAAATCCAAAATATATTTACAAAGGAAATTAAATTTTATATATGTGATTGTGGAATAATAAAAAATCAACGAGAATAGTTGATATTTATTCCGATAGATGGCGCAAGCCATCAGCAACTTTTAGTTGCACGATAAGGAGATGTCTTTCTCTTAAATAAGATGGTTATAAAGTAAATAAAGACATCGTGTATTGATGATTTAAAATTTGTTAATTAAATACAAGAGAACTGTAGTGTATTTGCATATTGAATTATGGATATGCAAATATCCTGTTTTGCATAATGGTTTTCATAGAATTTTGTATATAAATAGCGACAGTTTTAGCTACCAGCGGTCAGTCAATTTAGGTCAATAAATGAGATTACTGGAGTCCGTTTGCTTCAGCCTCGACACCTCACTCTTGGCTACCTCCCAACCTATAAGGATAGAACAAAAACGAATGAAACAATAAATACAAGTACCCGGAACACTTGACAAAAACAGCAGTAAATACGTAGATATAAATGTATAACACAATATAATGCGGCTTATGATTGTAAAACGACAAATTATCCCGCATGAGTTTCTTTTAAACGAAAAATCGAAATTTATTTTAAAGGAGATATAACGATTATTTCTAACCTTAGGGATGAAGTATGATAAGATGAATTGTGAAGCGTAATGTTAAACGAGAATTATAATAGATTTAACTATTTTTGTGAATATATTTATGGTTATCTTTCTAACCTGAAAGGTTCAGGTTTCTAATATATATTATTGTTTCTCTTTTTTTATTTTTTATTACTTTTTCTTTTATAATATGTTTATAGCTGTTTCTGTTTTTAAAAAAATGTAAATCGACGCAATTATTCCTAGCCGGGATATCGCGTTTTGTTTGTTGAAATTAATAAATGATAAACGGAAAAATAAAGTGTCCAGGGATGGGAATCGAACCCACAGTAGATCCGAGGTAGACAGGGAACAGATAACTTGATTAAACACACGGACAGACGGACAAAGGTTACCTGGAGATTGAAAGAACGTTCTAAAAATAAATGTTAAAAAGTTGTGACGACCTGGAACCAATTCTACAAACCTTTACGCGGCGGTCTCCAGCGGGAGGTTCTAAACTCCCACATACAGCGCCATCTATGGAGTAAAAATCGAACTATTCAACGCTATTACCTTCTTAATTTACAAGACGAACCAATGATATATGATTTGTAACAATTGTATTGTGGCAAAAATGAAATCCTCTTTTGCATATTTCCTACAGCAGTAGAGTAGATGTGTTTCCCAAGGTAGGACATAGGATGATCTGTTGTCAGTTGACACGATATATTCTATATACAGTTACGAGCGTCATTCTTCATCTCTTAATCAGTCATCTCTGTCACCGTTTGCTTTTTTTTTTTTGGAATGGCGCCCTCCTATTGGTTGGCTACGGTCACGCCACCTTTGCCCCCCCCCCCCCCATCATGCCCCCCCCCCCCCCACTCGCCATTTCGTCTTTGTAACTATTGTGTTGGAGCGGGTCGCTCCCTAAATAAATGCATATATTAGATAATAATCAAATGGAATCCTCTCTTTCTTTTTCCCAGTAAGAGACGCCTACGGAAGCCAACAGTACATAGACAGATAAAGCACATAGGCTATAGTTATTAACTAACATATGCAATTATTTAAGGCGCCAATTTATAATTGTAACAAATAGTATTTGAATCAAAACATTCAATCGGGTAAAACACGGGCGTTGCCCGGGTCATTCGGCTAGTGTATTATAAAGTAAATAAAGGTTCCAGGGTTAAGTTTCTTGTTCAAAATTTTTTTTTCAAGCTTTCAGACTTGTCAGTCCTTCAACAGGATTATCACGATAATAAATTGATGATTATTTAATATAAAATTTAATTTTTATATATTTTAAATATTAATGACAATTAATGACATTGAAAGAGGAAGAAAATATATATTACATTCTTTGTGTGTTATAAACAATTTTTGTAAATATACGTGCATGGGTGGAGTGCTGGTCGAATGATATCTCGAGATCTCAAGTTAAACCCAATAAGTTCGTGAACTATTGTGGTATATATAGAAGACTGCCTACAATGTATATGAATATTGTGGACAAATGTGATATTGTACTGGGATAAGGTGAATAAATTAGGAAAATGGCATCTCCTGGCCCTAACTACCTGTTTCATGATTTTTCAAGATGCCTGAATGACCAGTTTTTTGGTCGTTGAGGTACAGTTTGCACCACGCTGATGAGGGCCAACAGTCCGAAATGCGTACGTAGTTAGCTTTTCTTGATTAATCAAGAATGGGTATTTGGCCAATTCTGGAATAATTAAAAATCAACGAATACTTGAAATTTGTTCCGATAGATGGTGCAAGCCATCAGCAACTTTCAATTGCACGATAAAGAGATGCTCTTAATTATATATAAATTGTTGGGCAAAAGGAACAACTATTGTTCATTGAAATAAAATTAAATTTTGAAAAATAGTAGATAAGAATTTGATCAAATATATGGGTCATACCAAACTTCATGTAATTTTTTTTGCTTGTCCCTAGTACACGTGGTACAGGCCATGATAATTATGGTGGGTAGAAGTAGGCGACTGCTTTTTACTGTAAGTGCACCCCATGTCTATACATGAGAAAAGCAGTTCGACTTTGCACTTACAAATGTGCCAGAGCCCCGTTTGGTTACTTGTACTCGCTGGTGGGGTTGGACTTTTGCAAAAATCGGTGGCCACTGGAGCATTTTTTTTATCAGAAAAAATGCCCAATCTAGGAATCGAACTCAGGTCGTTGCGGTTGAAAACAAACGGTTTAGACTATCCTTCCATCGACCCCCACTTCATGTAATGATTTGCGAAAGTCCCATGCCAACAGCCAGTGAGAGTATAGCCAGAGATGAAGTAGCTAGAGCGTCTACATATCACTGGGCCGTTGAGTCGACACCCAGTTTCACCATTGAAGCCATCTACCTAGTGATGTCCAGGTGCACTAATGAAAGTGGATCTACCACGGCCGGCAGTAAAGTGCGGCGGTTTAGCACCCCTGAATTAGATCCCGTCGTTAACTGCGCCGTCAATCTCACCTAGCAACGTCCTTCCTTCCTTCCTTGTAGACATGGATCTACATGGGATCTACTGTAGACCCTGGTAGATGGTGTCCATAGGTTGACCAATACCATGTCCAAGATTACACTCTATAACGTCTCATATATAAGCTGAATCGTCCAATAAAATTGTAGAAATCTAAAAAGCGATATGGTAGATTAAACTGGCGAAACCGCTGGGAGGGTTCACCACTGATGAGCCAGGCCCTTCCAAAATTTTACATCGTAGTAAGGACAGTAGGAGTTGTTCTATTTGAAAAGAAAAAAAGGTACCTTAATAGTTTCTTTTATTGCAGGTGGAACTTTGTCATCTATGTGTAGATTGTTTAGCACTACATCCCTGTGTATTAATGGACATTGCATTGGTAGCTCTGATATTTCAAAATATATTCTATATACAGTTACGAGCGTCATTCCTCATCTCCTAATCAACAATCAGTCATCAGTTTTCATCTCTGTCACCGTTTGCTTTTTTTTTTGGAATGGCGCCCTCCTATTGGTTGGCTACGGTCACGCCACCTTTGCCCCCCCCCCTCCATCATGCCCCCCCCCCCCCCACTCGCCTTTTCGTTTATGTAATTATTGTGTTAGAGCGGGTCGCTCCTTAAATAAATGCATATATTAGTTAATAACCAAATGGAATCCTCTCTTTCTTTTTCCCAGTAAGAGACGCCTACGGAAGCCAACAGTACATAGACAGATAAAGCACATAGGCTATAGTTATTAACTAAAATATGCATTTATTTAAGGCGCCAATTTATAATTGTAACAAATAGTATTTAAATCAAAACATTCAATCGGGTAAAACACGGGCGTTAATGATCCAACAGGTCCACATGTCTAAATTAAAACACGGGCGTTGCCCGGGTCATTCGGCTAGTTATTTTATATCCTTAAGAACTTGAGGTCACATTGTCAATACAACAATTATTCCTCCTTTTTTGATTATCCCTAGTACACGTGGTACAGGCCATCATAATCATGGTGGGTAGTTAGCGACTGCTTTTACTGTAAGTGCACCACATGTCTACACATGTGAAAAGCAGTTTGACTTTGCACTTATAAATGTGCCAGAGCCCCATTTGGTTACTTGCACTCACTGGTGGTATTGAATTTTTTCAAGAATCGGGGGCCATTGGAGAATTTTTTTTTTAATCAGAAAAAGTTTCCAATGCGGGAATTGAACCCGGGTCGAAAACCAACGGTCTAGACCATCCTTTATTTTCTTCTAATTTTTATTATTGATTATATATTTGTCTTTCCTATATGGGGATTCCTATATGTTTAATTAAA
>CP092869.1:103126009-103194523 GCA_030710605.1 Cordylochernes scorpioides | reverse complement strand
TGTGTCTTCAATAAAGGTCACTGTAATATCTTTCAGAGTTATTGTCCCGATATACATGGTTGAAGGTACAACTTCCTTAAGTTTTGTCCATGAGTGTATATATGTGTGTCTTCAATAAAGGTCACTGTAATATCTTTCAGAGTTATTGTCTGTCTCCCGATATACATGGTTGAAGGTACAACTTCCTTAAGTTTTGTCCATGATGTATATATGTGTGTCTTCAATAAAGGTCACTGTAATATCTTTCAGAGTTATTGTCTGTCTCCCGATATACATGGTTGAAGGTACAACTTCCTTAAGTTTTGTCCATGAGTGTATATATGTGTCTTCAATAAAGGTCATTGTAAGAGTTATTGTCCCGATAAAATACATGCTACAACTTCATTAAGTTTTGTCCATAAGTGTATATATGTGTGTCTTTAATAAAGGTCATTGTAAGAGTTATTGTCCCGATAAAATACATGCTACAAATTCCTTAAGTTTTGTCCATAAGTGTATATATGTGTGTCTTTAATAAAGGTCATTGTAAGAGTTATTGTCCCGATAAAATACATGCTACAACTTCCTTAAGTTTTGTCCATGAGTGTAATGCAGCAATCTCTCGTCACCTCCCCCACCCATACCCCGCTGACCTAACAGTAGATCCTCAATCCACATTTATAAACAGATCCAACTACAAGGACAGGAAGTGTTCTCCTCCATACACTGGGATGGACTTATTTCTTGGACTTATCTGGCTTAGGACATAGGGACACTGAGGTATTTCCACACTCTCCTCTAGTACTAAAGATTATCTACATAGCCGTTTATTCCAGGTGTTTCATCCATGTTGCTAAAGTATCTGTAAATATGCTCCAATCACCTTATTTCCCCGATGTCCAATACCAGCAATTACCATTAATTATACTGTCACCTTGCATCCCATTTATTTCCATCTCTCGGAATGTATCAATTTGATATCCTCTGTATTCCAAATCATCACACCTCATCTCTTGGCTTTGACGTTAAAAACAACAGAAGTTTTTATTATAATTATTATTATGTAAGTTAAGCCATTTTGTCGTCGTTGTTGTTCCTACTTCACGGTAGAGAGATCATTCCACATCCACCCGCCGCAGTCGTAGTTAGGATCTTGTACCATCTTCTGATTGATTCTTCCATTAAAGAAAGAAGAAAGACATACTACCCTACAGGGTGATCCAAAAGTCCCGCACAACTTCAAAAATTAATAACTCCGCGAATATTTGCCTTAGAGCAATGCGGTAAACACCATTGTGTTCAGGATGCAATGGGATTTTTTATGGCAAATAATGAAAAAATCGAAATTGATTTTAGTTACAACTTGATTCGCTAGATGGCGCTCTACCAGAATCAGCGATTCAGCGGCCAAATTGTTTGATAAATTGAAAAATATAACTGAACGACACGTATTTTTCCTTTTTGAATACCAGGAAAGAACCCTAATAATATCAAATGATAAATTAATAAAACACCATTTCGCCAAAAGTTAGAAGAAATGGTTAAAGATTTTTTAATACAATCTGAGATATGTAAAATAGGTATATGCAAATTAAAACATGTAGCAAAAAAAAAAACCTGATATTTTAGATGCGGTTTGCTGGAATCCTCTCAGATATTTATATTTCGAAAATAATAATTTTCTATTTTTTAAAATTCAACTCTCTCTCAGTGTCGATTATATTTATTTAAATTCATTTGAAAAATATTTATATATCTCTGATGATTTATTTTACTCTGGAATGCCGTTTTTGTTTTTGTCGTGTCCAATAAAGAGCCTCAGATTCTTTTCGTTTGGCCAACAAAAAATGTCCAATTTATATACACATATATTCTTAAATAATGAGACTTTAAAGAATGCAAATAATCTTCATCTATTTACATACACAACACATCTCCCCCTTAATAATACTCCAGCCGGTCTAGGGGTCTCCTGGCTCTCTGAGGTCTAGAACTGCGGACGGGCACTTGCACAGCGGCAGCCTCCGGTTTAGGAGTGCAAGAGGGCACGTGCACAGCAACAGGCCCTGGTATAGGAGTGCAAGAGGGTACGTGCACAGAAGCAGTCTCCTCCTTGTTTACTGATGTAACCTCTGGAACCTCCTCTTCACTTTATTTCTGACTTCCACCTACAGGCTTCTCTCCTGATGTTCGAGGAAGTATCAAATTTCTTGTCTCCACTTGTTTCTTTCTCACAGGTCGCAATTGATTGATATGCCTCTTATACACGACGCTCTCGCAACTTATAAGGTAGTGACGGTAGCTCAATAATTCCAAAATGGTACTTTTTTACCGTTTAGGTCCAGTTGCATAGTTGCGGAAATAAACCTCGCAACCTGTAGTAAACTGCTCCTGCCTTCTTACGGCCTCATGAAATACCTCTTGCGGATTTGCCATCTTGGTATTAAATTCGAGAATCTTGATCTTAAACTTCTCTTCATTAGCAGTTCCGCCGGGGAATTCCTTTATTACAGTTTGGGGGAATGCTCTATGAGCAAATAGGAAACTTTGTAGATTCGTCTCTAAATGTTTCTCAAAAGGTTTTTAAACTCTCTTACATATCTCTCAGCTAAACTATTTGTACTAGGATTATACGGACTGGTCTTAGTGTGCCGTATACCTTTCATTTTGGTAAATTGCTCGAATTCACCGGAGACAAACTGTCTTCCGTTATCTGTAACAAAAAATTAGGGCAATCCAATTCTGGCGAGAATTTCTCTAAGATGACTTATAATCGTTTTTCTGGTAATATCTTTGATGATAAAAATTTCTATCCACTTTGAGTATGCGTCCACGAGAACCAAAAACATTCTTCCATGAACGGACCCGCTAGATCAAGATGAAGTCGATGCCACGGTTTTTCGGGCCAAGTCCATTCCGAGATGGTAGCCGGGGGCATGCTTGCCGATTCTTGGCATACTCTACATTCTCTAGTTAACTCCTCGATGTTACTGTCTATGCCTGGCCACCAGAAAATACCGTCTGGCAATCATCTTCATTTTAACAATCCCCATATGTATTTCATGCAAGTCATTTAAAATTAAAGATCTTAATTTTTGGGGAATTACCACTCTTTCACGCCATTGAAGACAACCAAACTCCAAACTTAATTCCTCATTGATCTTATAATGAGGAGCTAGTGGGTTTTCTCTCGGCACCCTTGTGAATTTCCACACACACAGTTGCCTTCTCTAACATTCCTTAATACTATAAACAGTATTTTATCTTGGGGCGTCTCATTAGCCACCTCCATAAAAGAGAACGGTACCTCATTCGACTTCCTGAGAAGAAGTACCTGGTCTTCATCAAGAGACTCCCTGACACTCGATTCTAAAGGAAGACGTGACAATGCGTCAACATTGGAATTATCACTAGTTTTTCGAAATTCCACAGTATAATTAAATGCAGCTAATTTAAAGGACCATCTTTTAATTCTGGATGATGCACATATGGGAATTGGTTTATGAGGTGAAAATATATGAATTAAGGGTCGGTTGTCTGTGACCAATACAAATTTTCGTCCCAGTAAGTATTGTCTGAATTTCTCAACGCCAAAAGTTATGCTCAACGCTTTCTTTTCTAGTTGAGAGAAACTTTTTTCCGCTTCAGTTAATGTTCTAGAAGCAAAATCTATAGGGCATTCTTCCTTTCTATCATTTCTATGACTCAGAATTACGCCTAGTCCATAGTCTATTAATAATGATTTACATTTTTTAAATAACATTCGATATTTTTTCGTCCAATTCCATCTACAATTTTTATTCAAAAGTTGATAGAATAGCGCTAAAATGTTCGCTATATTCTTTATGAATCTATAATAATAAATTAAGAGTCCTATGAAAGATCTAAATTGCGAAACATTCTTTAGGTTCAGGCGCCTCTATCACTGCTTTAATTTTATTTTCTAAGGGATGCAGTCCATATTTATCCATTTTAAACCCTAAATATTCCACCGATTTCTTTTTAAATTTACATTTATATCTGTTTAACTTTACACCTTTTTCTAGCAATCATCTAAACACTAGATCCAACTTTTGTTCATATTCTTCAAAGTCTTTTCCGGCAACCAAAATATCATCTATGTAGCAGGCCACACCTGGCAAATCAGAAAATAGGCCTTCCATAATCCTCTGAAATTTATTTGGTGCTACCGCTACGTCATATGGTAGTCTTTTATAAGAAAACAACCTCTTTGTTGTGTTTATATCAACAACAGCTTTGGCTTCTTCCGCTAACATTACTTGTAAGTAAGCCTGTGATAGGTCTAGAGTCGAAAATACGGTGCTTCTAGATAATTTTAAAAAAATCTCATCGATCGATGGAAGGGGATACCTATCTAATTCTATTGCTTTATTAATTGTACATCTAAAGTCACCACATATCCTTACACTACCATCCTTTTTTAATACTGGTACTATTGGAGCAGTCCAATATGCATGAACTATAGGTTATAAAATGCAAGAATTCACTAAACGATCAATTTCATTCTCTACTTTGTTTTTTAGAGAGAAAGGTAAACTTCTGGCCTTACAAAACACAGGAGTCACATCCTTTTTTAAATTAAAATGTATTCTAACGTCCTTTAGACAGCCCAAATCTTTGTTAAACAAATCTGCATACCTATCCATCAAATTTTTATATATTTAAATATATTTCTATTATATTCATTATTTGAAATTTTAATGCTAAACAATATAGAATAATCAAGTTTCAGCTGTTTAAGCCATTCTCTTCCTAATAAAATTACCTGGATCTTTTCATTTACAACTATTAATCGTAAATATTGGTTGGCTTCTTTTACAAAAACATTTCTTTGATCTATAATCTCTATCGATTTACCACAAAAGGATTTTAATCTTAAATTTGTTGGAAATAATCTTTTACCTTGCCAATAAATCTTAGAAATATCTTTAGGTATTAACGTAACTGGACTTCCTGTATCTATTGTAAAGCACAAAGAATATTCATCTACTGTTAAATTTATTGTGGCATCAGTTTCGCCCTGTACAGAATATATAGAGTCCTCTTGTACAAATTTACATCCCCACATTCTTTTACTAGCTTTGCAGACCCTACTTAAATGACCCAGTTTATTACATTTTAAAACAAGTCTTTGTTCTATGAGGTAAAACAGATGCCACGTGTGAATGTATTTCACCACATCTATAACACACTATTTTGCCTTTGCCACTTTGCCTGAAAGGCCTATACTGCGCTGTACTATTATTGTACTCACCCTTTTTATCCTTTCAATTCACAGGGGATATCTTGGCCAATAATTTATCTTGTAATTCTCTTGTATTTATCTCCGCCAATTCGAACGAGATCGCCACTGCAAAAACTATATCCAGGGTGACATCGTCGTCCTCTTGTAGTAGCTTCTTTTGCAGGATTTCCGACTCGATTCCAGCCACAAAACGGTCTCGCATCATGGTTCCCAACATATCGACGAAATTACAATTTATTGCCAAATGTTTCAATTCTCTAAGATATTCCGAAATTGATTCTCCTTCCTGTTGAATTCTCTTTAAAAATCTGCATCGCTGTGGTATCACTTTCTTCTTTGGATCCAAATGCAGCTTAATTATTTTAATGATAGTATCATAGGGTTGATCTTTCATTAGACCAGGAAGAAAATGTCGTTTCCCTGCTTCAAAGTTTCAGAATCTGGTAGCGAGGTAAAAATCAGCACTTTAATCTCCTCCTTCAGATGCCAAAAAGAAAGCCTCAAATTTTTGTACAAAAAGATCGAAGTGTCCTCCACTGGGCTATAGCATCTAAAAGGTACTATTAACTTTGAATTTGTCATGCTGATCTTTTCTACTCCTTTGTTTTCTTGATCCAGATAGTTTAAAAGATGTAATCTTAACCCATTTTCCTCTCCATAATCCGAGAGTCAGATTTGTTTAAAAGATGTAGTTGTTATACTTGCATAGACGCCGTTTTCCTCAGCTTTTTACTGGCTCTGTAGATCGCGCATCCTCGTCGCCACTTTTGTTGTGTCGTAATTAGACGTACAAGAGCTCAAACTTGACCATGGCCAACAACAAATGTCCAATTTATATATACATATATTTTTACATAATGAGGCTTTAAATAATACAAATAATATTCATCTATTTACATAAACAACGGTTAATATATAGCGAGAAGAGTAGAGGACTGAGCACAGATCCCTGAGGTACACTAGCCCATGTTCTTCGGTCCTTGGAAAATGTTCCATTGACACGAACCTTTATCCTTCTTCCCCTTAAGAAGTCTGCAATCCAGATTAAGGTTTTTCCTCTTACTCCGATGTTGTGCAGCCTTTCAAATAATTTCTACACTCTATCAAAAGCTGAGGTCATATCCAGGAATACGGCCGTTATCTTCTTTGGCGGTTTTTCCTAGAAATCTATTATTGATTGACATAATTCACCCTTTCATACTTCATCTAAAAAGGTTAAAAATAGTCGATATTTTACCTTAAAATAAAAATTTGATTTTTCGTTTAAAAGAAACTCATGCGGTGTAAATTCAAGTGTTGTTTTACAATCACAGGCCGCAGTGTATTATATTGTATTATAAGTTACTTTATGTATCATTTACGAACGGAAAAATACGTCCAGGGTAGCCTAGTGTACATGGCATCTGCCCGGTAAGCGGAACATTGTGGGTTCGATTCCCATCCCTGGACACTTTTATTTTTCCGTTCGTCATTACTCTTCATAATTCACCCTTTCATACTTCATCTAAAAAGGTTAAAAATAGTCGATATTTTACCTTAAATTAAAAATTTGATTTTTCGTTTAAAAGAAACTCATGCGGTGTAACTTCAAGTGTCGTTTTAGAAGTAGAACAGTTTATCAGTTGTACAGTGTCTGGATCTTTAGGCAGTTTGGTAGAAGTTTATTTTATTATTGTTAGTGAGCCAGACTATGAGCCTAGAGTGGATAATTCATTCTGTTATTTTACAAAGTATGCTGGTAAGAGCAATTGGCCGATAGTTCTTGCATTCCTTAGCATCTTTGTTTGGTTTCAGTATTGGCACTATAATTGATATCTTCCAATTCTTTGGTAGTTTACCAGTTTGCCATGAAATGTTCAGTATTCGTAGGAGTTGATTTTTTAGCTTCGTCTCCAAAGTGTTTAATCATTTGACCAAAGATTAGAGCATCTCCAGGTGACATCTTGGATTTAACTTTCCTATTGATGAATTAAGCTCATTCAGTGTGAAGTCCCTCGAGTAAATATCTTGTTGATGGTAATTTCTTGCTTGTTTAACTAACTTGTTTATATTGTTTTTAAAGAGTCCTGCCTTCATTCGTATAGCTGAGTCTGGAAGTGCTTGAAAGATATTCAGCAATTATGTCATCCATCTGTTTGTTCGTTCTCGCTGTTCATATCGGTTAGAGTATTGGAGGATTAGTGTTGGTTTTGATTGTTTTATAACACTAATTATATTCCAGTGATGGCTTTCCTTTTTTGGATCCATTTTTTTCGCAGAATTCTGCCCATTTTTCTTGTTTGAATATCCAAATTTCTTTTTCTATTTTGTGACTAATTTCAATGAGTTCCTTTATGATTTCTTCTGTTTTATTTGTTTTAAGAAGTTCATTTTTATTGTCTCTCTCTGCAATCATTGCCTCGATATTGTGGTCCTTCCAGTAAAGTATTCACAGGTCTTTACGTCTACCTCTAGGTATCGATACTTTTGCAGCTTTGGATATGTTCAAAGAGAATTTTTCCAAGTTTTTGTCAATCGTTCTGTGATTTAATTCTTCGTTGCACAGTTCTTCAAGCTTTTCTGTAATTTTTTTTTCCAGTGTTATTTTATTCTGTTGGAAATTCTCAATTTTGAATTTTAGGGTTTTTAAAATTGGTCTATGGTCACTGATTGCACTTTTCAGAATTTTCCATTGTGTTGTGGGTGCGATGTTGTAATTTATCGCTGTGATGTCTATTGCGGATTCTGTGCCTGTGGACTTGGATATATAGGTGCTCTTTTCGTTATTTAACGGCGTAAGGTCGAGGTCGGTTAGCATGTCCTCAACCTGCTGACCTTTGTTATCCTGGACAGGTGATCCCCAAGTTGGTCTTTCGGCGTTAAAATCACAAAGTATGATTGCGATATCCGAAGACGCTTCACTTAATGTCTCTATCAGGCCTGTATTGATGCTGATATTATCGTGGTGATAAACATTTATGATTGGAATTGTTTTACCTGTAAGATAGATTTCTATTGCCTGAGCTTCTGTCGTGCCTTCTCTAGGCTTACTATGATTATAGGCGATTTCCTTAAATTTGATTTCTAGAGTTTTAATCAAAACGGCAAGTCCTCCTCAGAATTTTCCCGGTCTGTCCATTCCTAGTGTTGTATAATCTTTGATATCGAATCTCAGATTCTGATTCAATTTTGTCTCCTGAGGACAATTAATATGTACATTGTTGTCACAGAGAAGACAAGTCAGCTCTTTATTTTCCTCTGGGTACCATTTATATTGAGTTGTAGTAGATTGAATTGTTTCCTCGTAGTAGATTTCTCATCATGAGCTCGAGCTGCAGCTCCTGACGCGGCGGTTACCCCGGACGCGGTAGCATTACTGGAGATATCAGTTTTGCTCTTCATTTGAAAATGGGTGCCGTTGCAACGTTAGTCATCTTGGAAACGAACCAGAATTTGGTCAAATATTCCAAGGGTCCAGGGGGAACCGCAAGGAGGTGTGGTCGAACTTCTCCCCTTCCACTTGGAATGCCGTCACTACAGGATAAAGCAGTCTTGGTGAATTTTTTTAATTGTGATTCAGAATCTGCCACTGAAGCTTTACGAGCGTTTCGTTCCTTTAAAGATATTCGAAGCAGTAAAGGACCAATAAGTTGCTACTCTCTAAAGCGATTGATTAAAAGTTTTGAGGAAACTGGATCTCTGGAAACAAAACCTCGGAGTGGAAGACCATCGACATGCAAGTCAGTGGCTGTTACGGCTTTGCTGAATGCTGAAGCTATTGAAACGTTATCCCCGTATGGAGAAGTAAGTGCTAGACAAGTTTCTCGACAAACGGGGATTTCCTATGGAACAGTTTGGAGAGAACACACATTTAGAATTTTTCTATAAAAATATCCTAACAAAATTCAAAGTTTTCACGAGTTGAAAGTCAGCGATTTTGAGAAGCGTCAAGAATTCGCTGCATGGGTTTTCCGGCAAATTGATATTGATGAAAACTGGCTGTCAAATGTTCTAAGAACAGATGATGCTCACTTTTATCTAAAGGGAGAATTTAACATTCAAAACTGCCTCATTTTGGCAACAGAAAACCCTAGGATTTTTACAGAAATACCACTTCATCAGCACAGAGTTACAGTTTTGTGTGGGTTCACTTCTTCTTTTATTATTGGGCCATTTTTCTTTGAAAAAATCAATGGAATAACTTTTAAAACCGTTTTCGTAACTGGTGAACGTTATGTTCAACTTTTGAGAGAAAAGGATATTCCCATATTGCAGGACAGACAAGCACTAAGCTAAATAACATTCATGCAAGATGGAGGACCTCTTCATATCTCCCGCGGTGCCATCACCAGACTTGACGCCTTACAATTTCGGTTATGGGGGTACATTAAGTCGCGTTTTTATCGATGCCGGTCTACCACATTGGCCATGTTGAAGGCTTCTATCAGATGGCACGTTTTATAAATTTCAACTATTTAATTGTGACCATTCTGTCATCTATCGTCTGCAGGCGGTGTTTGAGAATGAAGGGCGCCACATTGAGCAAGGATTGTGACCTAATACAAGAGAGAAGGCAGTTACCTCATGTGTTATATTTTGCAGCTCTTTGTTTTGGGTTATGGGAATAATAAATGCTGTCCTCACATCTTGACTCTTTTTTTTCTGTAAACAGTTATTTTTTGTTTGTCATTTGCCCACATTTTATATTATGTCGTGCAGTCCAAAGTGTTATAACTTCTCGAATAACACTGGTATACACAATTTTACCCCTTATGTTTAGTTTATCGCTTTTCGCTCATTAGAAGAAATAGCATAAGGAATAATCCCTCTATCCCCCCCCCCCCCCGCAACTTTAGATATTTTGCGCAAAAAATAATACAAAATGATTTTACTACCACGTTTTTCAACGCAAAAGGTCGATTTAAAAATGATTTTTTTTTGAGGGGATACATTTTCAAAATTATGTACAGTATAATAAACAATGATAACATTTGACAAACCCATAGAATATTTGGAATAAAGTACGGCAAATATATTTTGTCACTCCCCTCTATATTTCATTTTTGGATCATGACAAATATCCAGTTAAATAGTCAAGTGTCGACAATTAGTCAAGAAACTATACATTCCTTATAGCACGAAATCCTATTAGTAGTGCCAACATAATTTTTGGTACTATATTAAAATTTCAAAAATCGTGTATTGATATCAGTAGTTATTTTCAAACATTCAATTTATTTCACAAAACTCCATCTAAAATATAAATATTTTTTTGATACATGTTTTAATTTGCATATACCTATTTTACATATCTCAGATTGTATTTAAAAATCGTCAACCTATTCTTATAACTTTTGGCGAAATGGTGTTTTATTAATTTATCATTCGATATTATTAGGGTTCTTTCCTGGTATTCAAAAAGGAAAAATACGTGTCGTTCAGTTATATTTTTCAATTTATCAAACAATTTGGCCGCTGAATCGCTGATTCTGGTAGAGCGCCATCTAGCGAATAAAGTCGTAACTAAATTCAATTTCGAATTTTTCATTATTTGCCATAAAAAATCCCATTGCATCCTGAACACAATGGTGTTTACCGCATTGCTCTAGCGCAAATATTCGCGGAGTTATTAATTTTTAACGTTGTGCGGGACTTTTGGATCACCCTGTATATACAAGGTGCGTTCATTAATTTCCAGGACTGGTTAAAAAATAAAATAAATAAAAAAGCTAGAGAAAATATTTTTTACAGAGTTGAATATTGAACATTCGACCACACCTGACTGAAAGCACGAGTCTCGTGGCGCACGCGCCGATCTAAAAATAGAACAAAACAACTTCCTTGTAAGGTTCGCATTTCTAATTTTAAAATGGCCATTTTCGAAGAGCAGAGAATCTGCATTAAGTTTTGTTTTTAATTGAAAAAAAAAGTGATACTGAGACGTATGAATTGATTAAAGAAGCTTTTGGCGATGCAGCTTTATCCCGTTCAAGAACTTTTGAATGGTTTTCACGCTTCCAAAAAGGTCGGGAAAAGGTAAACGATGATCAGCATACTGGGCGTCCAAGATCATTTCGTTGCGAGGAAAACAAGCTCAAAATAAAGGATTTAATTAAATCTAACAGAAGAATTATCTTCAGTGACTGGACTATCTGTTTATTTGGGGATAATGAGGTGCTTAAGGGAGGCAGTGCGCCTTAAAAGACCTGAAAGATGGCAAAACAATGA
Source organism: Cordylochernes scorpioides (assembly GCA_030710605.1). Classification (NCBI taxonomy): domain Eukaryota; kingdom Metazoa; phylum Arthropoda; class Arachnida; order Pseudoscorpiones; family Chernetidae; genus Cordylochernes; species Cordylochernes scorpioides. The sequence goes on along the minus strand of CP092869.1, from coordinate 103,183,071 downwards.
CTGGATACTTCACGTCGGTAATGCGCGGCCGCACACAGCCCATGTTGTTTTGCAGTTTTTGGCCAAGCATTCAACCATACAGATCCCTCATCCACCCTATTCCCCCGACTTAGCCCCCAATGACTTTTTCCTCTATCCTAAATTGAAAATTAACTTGAAAGGACGGAAATTTGACAACGTTGATATGCTACAAGCTGAATCGAAGGCAACCTTGAGGAACCTCTCAAAAAGTGATTTTATCTCCTGCTTCGACAATTGGAAAAAAGATGGAACGGGTGTATTGAGGCAGGAGGGGCATATTTTGAAAAATATTGAATTAGTTTTTTTATTTGTTTTATTTTTTCAAAGATACAGAGCAGTCCTGGAAATTAATGAACGCACCTTGTATAACTGGAAGCCACTGTATTTCTGATGAAATCGGTCATATTGCAGTAGATGGTTTAAAATGATATTTATTTATTGTTCAGGATGGTCATCTTACTACCTAGAAATTGGTGAAAATAAGAAATCGAGAGATGGCCCATAGCAGTTGAGTTTATGCTCCCTCCAAAATTTCCATCTATATTTAGGCCATTAGTTGGTCTAGCCACTTTACCAGCTTCTCATCCTCTTTACTCAACCTGGAATATTACAGCAGGAGACATCGCCGGATACCACTGCTAAGAGGCGACGAGAGTTTATTTATTAAATAGATATAAGCTTAGTACATTAGTAGAGCGGTCTAGAGATTAATTTGGCGAAACCGCTGAGAGGGTTCACTACTGATGAGCCAAGCCCTCTCATTCAATAACTCATATCATTGCAGTAAGGTCTGTAGAGATAATATTTGATGATATTTAAAAAGAAACGCATTGCCAGTAAATTTATTTGTGTAAAATTTTAAAGATATAAGCTTGGCGAATTTTCGGACAATAATTTCCTTCAACAGGCTGTAATACTCAGCTAGTTGAAGGATGTTATCTCTTCTTAGTTATATTGTAAGATTATAAATTCAGCTTCTTCTATAGAACATGTTTATTTCGCTAGCTTTCTAACGACATCGTTCTTCAACGGGCGTAAAGACGAGTAGTGATGATAATCGAAAGTTGATGTCTACATCTCTTCTTAGTAGTTTGGAATATCTTATTAACTTCCCGTGTGGGTCGCTTGGAACGCCTTGGACAGACGAGGGCTAAACCCTGGTATCCAAGTGGACGTTCTGGATTAGATTTAAACGTTGATTTGTCACCGACCCGAGTCCGTTAGTTTGCTGAGACAGTCAATAGATGGCGCATAGCTTTGCGTCTATTTTGACTGGAGAGGTGTCTTTTACGAAACTTATATAATACGTCCTGGGAAATATATCTTTTTTTTAACGATGTGAGCTTCGCTAAGGTTAGCGTGTATTGAAGGAGAGAGGGAAAAGTCTGACAAAAACCTCGCAATGTGGAATAATTCGTCAAAACACAATGTTAAATTTTGCTACGTCATGGGACTGTCAGGATGTTTAGAACAAATTGTTTCCTCTTGCGCTTCAACTTTAGATTTTGTTCTCTGCGTTTTCACGGGATATGATAGATGGAGAATTGTGCCAATATACATCCAGACATATAGCAAACTAAAACTTCCTAACTGATAAAAACAAAAGTATTTCAATATATTTTATTGAAACACCAGGTGTAGACACAATAATGGAAACTAATTTGACGCAATTGCTTTTTTCCCGCCAAATATAATATTTATCTACTTTTGTTTTTGTCTCGCGGTAAGGACAACAGTTGTTTTAATTTGGAGAAAGAAAATTGTGTCAAATGGTTTCAATTCTTTTATAATGAAAGTGGTATATTTCCCCACTAGTACATTCACCTATATTGGGAGTATGTTTTCCACGGTTAGAAAATCTAATAAAATTGGAACAAAATTACACCAGACATTTATTAAAAATAACTGTCATTGTTTGATACAACATTCTCCTATAATTTAGATAGATTATGGAGGCCATCATTAAAAAAGTTTGAGTTTCGAGGCAATCCATTCATCAAGTCAATTTTCAACTTCTTTGTGATTCTGGAAGCGCTGCTCAACCAGCCCTGGTGTACTTTTAGGGAGATTTCTTGGCTTTTATGCAAAAGAAATATCGCGCTATAATGGTTTAATTTTTCGAATATAGATGGCGCGCTATTTTAATATATTAAATTTCATTAGAAATGAAATCAGGGCATGAAATGTGCAGAAATGGTGTTTTTCTCAAGTTTCAAATTCTCACAGGGGGCGGGAGAGGAGTACATATCGTCGATTGTAGACATTCACGTCCCGGGATCTAATCCCGCATTGAGTACTTTTTTTTCTGTTTCAATGTCCACCACTGATACTTTCACCCGTCCAGTCCCACAGTGTGTGCACGTCACCAAACGGAGCATTAAATAGTTTAAATTTTGGTCTACAGATGGCGTTATAACACCTTATATTGGGTGTAGGTATAAAGCTGCAATATTCACTGTACGCTCAGCTCTTTCTCATACAACCTTTCTGACAGTTCCTTCGTCAATTGTTCAAATTTGTAAAGTAATAGTTATAAGCACAATAGGTGATAAAGATAACAGCTATTAATGCCAAATTATTTCTTTTTTTTCTGACTAGGAAAAACGATTTTTGTCGAAACGTTGAGAAAATAAATGTATTTTATTTAAAGAACTATGTATGCCGGCCAGGCAACTTCTATAACTATGAATATATCATTGAGCATATATTCATTCTACAAGGTCGGGGACACAGCTTTGACAAATTCAGAACACTAACATAGAGACCGTGGTTTGAAATTCGGACCAGTTAGTCAGTCCAGAGTGAGCTTGACTTTCTTGAGATTCAAGTTTTACGTTGCTCTCTCCTTCAGTAATTTTTCCACATAAAATAATCAAGCTAACGTCCATCTCTTGGCACGTTATTTATACTTCCAAACCTATTCTCAGTCAGGAAGGTGAACAAACTCGAGTCAGATACCGCGCTGGTCTCACAGCTAGAATAGAAACCTAGCAGGAATCTACAAGACCAAAAATTTGAAATAGATTCTCTATTTTCCAGACGTTTTACAATGAAAATTTAAAATAACTCATCACCCGCGCCACATAAAGTTAATTTGATCCAAATATGAATGTTTTGTTTTCAACTCAACAACAAGTGTTATACAGTTTCCTCTCATGGACAAAACCTGAGTGGAAAGTCTTTAATGTCGTCGGTCTTCTGTTTTTTTTTTTAATGAGACAGGAAATTTTGTTCGCCCTTTGTTATCTCGTGTCTTCAATAAAGGTCACTGTAATATCTTTCATAGTTATTATCTGAATCCCGATATACATGCTAAAAGGTACAACTTCCTTATATTATATTATATGTGTGTCTTCAATAAAGGTCACTGTAATATCTTTCAGAGTTATTATCTGAATCCCGATATACATGCTAAAAGGTACAACTTCCTTAAGTTTTATCCATGAGTGTATATATGTGTGTCTTCAATAAAGGTCACTGTAATATCTTTCAGAGTTATTGTCCCGATATACATACTAAAAGGTACAACTTCCTTAAGTTTTATCCATGAGTGTATATATGTGTGTCTTCAATAAAAGTCACTGTAATATCTTTCAGAGTTATTGTCTGAATCCCGATATACATGCTAAAAGGTACAACTTCCTTAAGTTTTATCCATGAGTGTATATATGTGTGTCTTCAATAAAAGTCACTGTAATATCTTTCAGAGTTATTGTCTGAATCCCGATATACATACTAAAAGGTACAACTTCCATAAGTTTTGTCTTCATGATTGTCTATTACCTCCGGATTTAGAAAGTTTCCTTTTAAAATATCCATCGAGTCGTTGGACGTTAAAGACTGTTTATTGAACCTTTCTTCTATTTCCACACTAGGGACATATAACGATATTCAGAAAGGGTTATTATACTTTATTGTTGTTGTTCTATCCATCCGCCGCTCTAGGTAGGCTAGTCGAATAAGCAAAAATTAGAACAAAGATTATTTTATTTTGATGTGTTTCAAGCTTTCGATCAAAATATTTCGGGCAATTTGCCCGTTGAAGAGAAGGTTTTTCACGAAAGTTCGCAATATCTAAAAATAAAGAAACTCTTTGCTCTAATTTTTGCTTATTGGAATATATAATACAAATGAAAACCCCAAAACACGAATGTTTCTTTTCACAAATAAATCAAACTTCTACTGTCCTTACTGCGTTGAAAAAATTGGGTCATTTGGTGTTTACATTTGTACTACGTATATAGATGGCGCGTTATTGCTATGTATTAATTGGAATAAATGTCTGAGTACCTATCGTCCACATGAGATGTCTGGTGTAACTGGTGGGACTTGACAGCGACACAAGAGATGTTTATATCGGACCGCTTAGTTCTGGAACGTCGCCAACTGCTCCATCTCTTTTGTTTCTTGAGGCGTTTAAGGAAAGTTTCAAGGATTGAACCCAATATAAGGCGCGATAACCTGCCATCTTTATATAGGAACTGGACGCAGTTTCTTTTAAACATAAAAATTATTGTTTGCAAAATGGCATTGCTCGATGTAAATATTTATATGTAATTCTACTGTCCTATTTACATAGTTTGTTTGAATACCATTTCTGGGATTTCACCTTTCAATGTAGCATATATATAAGTAGAATGATCCAATACAGTATTAGAACTCTAAGAAGCGGACTGGTAGATTAAATTGGCGAAACTGCTGGGAGAGTTCACCATTGATGAGCCAAGCTCTCCCTTTTTTTATCGCTGTAGGAACAGTATAAGTTTGTTTTATGTTTAAAAGTATGTCGGGATTCGAACTCTGAAAGATATCACAATGAAGATACACGAGATAACCAAGGGTAAACAAAATTGCTTATGTCTTCTTAAAAAAAAAAACAGACAACTGGTGACATCAAAGACTTTCCACTTCCTTAAGTGTTGTCCCTGAGTGTATACATCGGACAAATCAACCGATATAGATGAAGATATATAGGACGCTTCGTGTTCTGTGATTAAAGACTTACAGTTTCTCTTCGCGTCAAATCCTTCCACGGTTACAAAAAAGAAAGAAAGACGACGGTTTCCGACAATATCGCGCCAGGGATTAGGAAGATAATTCTCAGCATCGTTCATAAAAATAAATGAAAGAAATTTCGACGCAAATATAAGTTTTATAAATACTTCGGGGTCTACCCTGTCAGCGGCACCAGAGTTGTCTTACGGGGGATCACGCGAGCTGGCCATCAGTCAGTCGGACCTGACTTCAATCCCACTAATGACATCACAAATCTTTGATGTCGCAGCTAATGACATCATCGGGGGCCCCGAATACCAAACGGCATCGATGTCACACAAACCTGGTATCGCATAATCAACAAACCACACGGACCTAGCTTCACACCAGCGGCAGATCACACGGACCTAACTTCACACCAGCGGCAGACCACACGGACCTGACTTCACACCAGCGGCAGACCACACGGACCTGGTTTTACACAAGCGGCAGACCACACGGACCTGGTTTTACACAAGCGGCAGACCACACGGACCTGACTTCACACCAGCGGCAGACCACACGGACCTGACTTCACACCAGCGGCAGACCACACGGACCTGGTTTTACACCAGCGGCAGACCACACGGACCTGACTTCACACCAGCGGCAGACCACACGGACCTGGTTTTACACAAGCGGCAGACCACACGGACCTGACTTCACACCAGCGGCAGACCACACGGACCTGGTTTTACACAAGCGGCAGACCACACGGACCTGACTTCACACCAGCGGCAGACCACACGGACCTGACTTCACACCAGCGGCAGACCACACGGACCTGACTTCACACCAGCGGCAGACCACACGGACCTGGTTTTACACAAGCGGCAGACCACACGGACCTGGTTTTACACAAGCGGCAGACCACACGGACCTGACTTCACACCAGCGGCAGACCACACGGACCTGACTTCACACAGCGGCAGACCACACGGACCTGACTTCACACCAGCGGCAGACCACACGGACCTGACTTCACACCAGCGGCAGACCACACGGACCTGGTTTTACACCAGCGGCAGACCACACGGACCTGACTTCACACCAGCGGCAGACCACACGGACCTGACTTCACACCAGCGGCAGACCACACGGACCTGACTTCACACCAGCGGCAGACCACACGGACCTGACTTCACACCAGCGGCAGACCACACGGACCTGACTTCACACCAGCGGCAGACCACACGGACCTGACTTCACACCAGCGGCAGACCACACGGACCTGACTTCACACCAGCGGCAGACCACACGGACCTGACTTCACACCAGCGGCAGACCACACGGACCTGACTTCACACCAGCGGCAGACCACACGGACCTGACTTCACACCAGCGGCAGACCACACGGACCTGACTTCACACCAGCGGCAGACCACACGGACCTGACTTCACACCAGCGGCAGACCACACGGACCTGACTTCACACCAGCGGCAGACCACACGGACCTGACTTCACACAAGCGGCAGACCACACGGACCTGACTTCACACAAGCGGCAGACCTGGCATCACACAAGACCGCATTGAGCTGCAGCCCCAATCAATGATGACATCACGCGAGGCGGGAAGATGCGTCGACCGGTCGATTCCAGCTGGCTTGGCGCCATCCTGCAGTCGGCTGCCCCCGTGTTGCATATATTCCTGCTCTAGGTCGAGTCTATTTTTAGAAAATCGGCGAGCAGAGTAGCATCGATTTTATAAATCTATTTATAGCCACATCATAAATGAAGGGCGCCTATAGAAAGTCTACCAAGATTTCGGCCAATTTGATATTTTTCCAAATGTCGACCTTGGGAGAGATTTAAATTGCATAGCTGAAGTGCATTATATGTAAATATACCAATCAGTTTATCTTCTGATGTCTTATTGACGACTCAGATTTAGCGATTCGTTTTCATTTTGTTTTGTGTTAAGAATTAATTCAGTTATATAATAATGGATTCAAGAGGAAAGGGAACTTTCAAACTGTGTCTCTTAACTCTCCATTATTTAATTATAAGTTTGTTTGATTTTACTTCTGAAACACCAAGGCGAGGTGACTAAAAGCAATAATCTCAAATGGGACAAACACCCACAAACCCCGGACTTTTTTCATCAAATATTCCAAAGTTGATTTCTTTATATAAGCTTACAACCTGTAGTTAATGACCTATTGGCAATTGGAAACTTTTACTCAAATAATCAAGTACTTTATAAATGACTTTTATATTTTTTGTTTAAATAAAATAATTGTAATTTTATCTTACAACTAATGTGGAAGATTTATCTAATATTTTGTCTTATTTCTGATACACTATAGTTGCAAGTTCTGTTTAAATGTTTCATTTGAGAGTTTACCTTCATCACATTTTTATTTTTATCAGATGAGCGTTCACTTTTTTGATATCACTTTTAATTATCAAATTTTAATTAGAAATAAATAAGCGCCAGGTATTTTTCTTTAACATACATTGTTAGAATGTTTCCTAAATTTTTTGGGGTGTTTTTAATTGCAACAAATAAGCTTTCATTCTTTCTTGGAAAAAATAAAAAACTGAACCAACTTTCTAGAGTAATTTTTAAGAAAACTTTTCTTGTATTGTGATAAAGTCAATAACCAAAATAAACTTTAAATTGATAATATAATAATTAAGAAAAAAAAGTCTGTAAGTTATAAATGTACGTTCATAAATTGAGTTCCAAAAGTTTAAAGATTCATTGAAAAAGAGCAGGAGGTAATAGAAACCTTGTTATGAGGCCAATTCCAAACCTATTTAAACAATAAAATTTATTATTTTGAAATAAAGAGTAAAAGGTAATTAAATATTAAGTCAATAAAAGCTACATATTGAATATAATTGTTGTATTCGCCAATATTTACGTTAGCTGAAACCCAGCCATTATTAAAATGTAAAGCATAAGGTGTTTGTTCCACAAAATATAATAAATACATATGTAGCTTGATTGGCATCCACCCAACCGAAATTTTGGTGAATGAAATCAATTTGATCAAATATATCTCTTTTGTTATCTTGCATTTTGAGGTATAGAGAGCAGGAGGGTATATGCAACTAGAACATTGGGTCAGAAAATTTGTCCAGAAGATAGAGTGCTAAGACGGTGTGTAAATAATCGTATATATGTAAATTTTCAGGTTGTATGCCTTTATGCAAATTTCTCTATTCAATATACAGTTACGAGCGTCATCAATTCTTTTTCATCTCTGTCACCGTTTGCTTTTTTTTTTGGAATGGCGCACTCCTATTGGTTGGCTACGATCACGCCACCTTTGAAGGTTGCCTGGCCGGCATTTACTGTTCTTGAAATTGGAGACACTTCGGCCAGAAAAGGTTTTATTTTCCTGACATTTCGACAAAATATTTTTGTCTTTGTAAGGAAAGCGATGTTTTTGTCCTAAAGTCAAGAAAATAAAATCTTTCTCGGCCGAAGTGTCTCATATTTTAAGAACACATAATACACTTGGTGCTCAAACAAATCACTGAACAATTTCTAAGCTAGAAGACTATTTGATGAAGTCGCAGTGGTTGGTTTCAACACAATGGACTTCTATTTATCTACTGGAGCAGTATTCCTGTCCACTTAGAGCTTACTTCAATGGCTGCTAGACTTGTCGTAGGGATTTCTCCCGGAATTGTCCTTGAAATCCTCTACCCGCGGAGTTCCCTTCCTTCAGTTATATCCACTCTGTACAGTATGTCATGGCGATATCATTTTTGGAGATATTTGGAGGATTGGAAGGTTTTCCCCTAAACCAACATAGCGCTCAAACGTAATGGAGACAAATTATTTCACAATTCATCCTTTCATACTTTATCCCTAAGGATAGGAATAGTCGTTATTTCTCCTTAGATAATTAAACTTAGGATTTTTCGTTCTGTAAAAAGAAACATTTGCGGTAAAACTTGTTAAATGTCGTTCTATAATGGAGACAAAGTCAGTGATTTATCAACCACTAGGTCGAAAGGGATCTCCAAAACATCCCAGTGTCCACAGATTATCAAGTTAACTTATCTTAAAATAAATATTTTGAAGCTTTGTTTTATATTCATATTTTTCATATTTTAAGATCTTTCCTCAGCCTATCAAGAGAGAAAGCTGCGAAGTAACAGAAGGTTCTGCCAAAAACACGATGTTTTATTTACCCCGGCTGCTTGAGTGGCGTCAGTGTCGCCAGGCCGTATTGACGCGTCAGTCCGTCGCCTCCTGGCTGGAACAGGTCGATACCATTAAGATGGACGAAGAACGGTCTGGAGGGTGAAGTGAACGGAAGGGGAGAGAACGGCTGGAAGAATTGAACCGAGGGGGAAGCTATGAAGAAATAGATAGATCAAGATAGAGAAGAGGAGGAATCGCCAGATGTTACTTCTAAGAAGGAATAAAACCTAACGACGACGTGATTCTTTATTTATATGCGGAATAATCTTGGAGAGCTTTCGGACAAAGACGTCCTTCAACAGGCTCTTACGCGAATACAAGAAATTAGAGAAGATATAATATGTATATATGGCGTCATTGGGGAGACCTGGATCTTCCTATGGCGAAACTGAAGCTATTCCCGGGTGTATTAATGAAGAGGTAAAGTAGATACTGGATGGGAAGCTATGAAGAAATAAAGAGATCAAGATAGAGAAGTACAGCGTCATTGGAGACCTGGACTATCCCAGATGAAACTGAAGCTATTCCCGGGTGTATTAATGAAAAAGTAAAGTAGATACTGGATGGGAAGCTATGAAGAAATAAAGAGATCAAGATAGAGAGGTACAGCGTCATTGGAGACCTGGATCTTCCTATGGCGAAACTGTAGCTATTCCCGGGTGTATTAATGAAGAGGTAAAGTAGATACTGGATGGGAAGCTATGAAGAAATAAAGAGATCAAGATAGAGAGGTACAGCGTCATTGGAGACCTGGATCTTCCTATGGCGAAACTGAAGCTATTCCCGGGTGTATTAATGAAGAGGTAAAGTAGATACTGGATGGGAAGCTATGAAGAAATAAAGAGATCAAGATAGAGAAGTACAGCGTCATTGGAGACCTGGACTATCCCAGATGAAACTGAAGCTATTCCCGGGTGTATTAATGAAAAAGTAAAGTAGATACTGGATGGGAAGCTATGAAGAAATAAAGAGATCAAGATAGAGAGGTACAGCGTCATTGGAGACCAGGGTCTTCCTATGGCGAAACTGTAGCTATTCCCGGGTGTATTAATGAAGAGGTAAAGTAGATACTGGATGGGAAGCTATGAAGAAATAAAGAGATCAAGATAGAGAAGTACGGCGTCAATGGATACCTGGACTTTCCCAGATGAAACTGAACCCTGTGTATAAATGAAGTGTAGATATAACAGCTGGGGCACAAGAAGAATTAGACGGACGATGGACTGGTTGAGAATCTACAGAGAAATATGGCGCTACTGGCTACCAGGACTTGCTAAAGAGACACTGAAGAATGCACACTCCACTTTGACATTACCCAAAAGACCGAGAAAAGACATAAATTAAGGCAAAAAATGTCAACTAAATATGTTCGACATGTGACACATGTAGGTCTTATATACGGGAGTATCCATGGACTTCCCTCCATCTACCGTTGATACACGTGCTACGTCTACTTCCCAGATGAGCACCAAATACTATCTAGTTGTTATGAGTACTATTCTACACAACCTTACATTATATATTCTTGTTAACCTTTTGTACTTTCGTTTTTAAAATGCGCGAAGCATTTCTTTGTGTACTGCTCACACTTAGCTGTAGTTGAAGGAAATGTGAAATCAGTGAAATATGAATACACACAATATTCTATCTTCCATGAGAACTTGAACAGTGAACATGAGAATATCAAATGAGAACACACGGAAGTTTCTATCACACATAAATCAAATTTCTACTGTCCTTACTGTGATGAAATATAGTTAGTCCAGGGATGGATCGAACCCACAGTGTTCCGCTTACCGGGCAGATGCCATGTCCACTAGGTTACCCTGGACATTAGTACATAGTAAGGACAATAGAAATTTGATTTCTGTGTGAAAGAAATTTTCGCGTGTTAATGTTCTCATTTGCTATATATAGATGGTGTCTTATAATCCCATTCCTATATAGACTAACAAAAGCTAGACGGCAAAGTTCCCAATATAGAACTTTATAAACACCGCGCGGTGATGGTATACTGATAATCCAATCAACATCTTGTATCCCCCACAATCACCAACGTTTGTAAGAGGTGAAAGTGTAAACACTGTAGGGTAGCCACGGATCGTCAGAATTCTCACATGAGCATTTTAGAATGCAGAGCGCCATCTAGTGGAAAAGAAGTCAACTAAACGTTGAGTTAGCCTGTTCCCTGATATTTTGCCAACCCCTTTTCATAATCAAGAAAAGGCAACCACGAAAGGAGCGTTCATGATATGCATTTTTTGTTTATAAATTATATAAAATAGGATCATTTTAAACTTCCATAATTGTTACTTGAGAAAATAACTTTATAAATTTATAGATTCAATATTCTGCGATGAGCTAGGGCCACGGACATTGATCAGTGTGGGTACAACAGCCATTGCTTATTATTTCAATTCTCCTGATGGATAAATTGATGTTTTTGAAATTATTCTACAATCTTTATTCGTCTCGGTACTACTGCGGCTTCATACTTTCTTATGGAAGGAATCACGGAATCTTCTAAAATGTTGGATGATTTTTCTACGTCGTTCAAGTTGCATATATTATATACGTTGTCTATACGTATATTTAGTTAGTTCTGTAAAATCATTAAAAGCCCCGGTCTACTAGCCCAATTACATGGGTTTGTAACTAAATATTTATATAAACTAGACAAATGACCCGTCTAGGCCACGGTATGTAAAACTTACGAAATATGCAAATTATTTATTGTTGAATTAATTTGTATATTCCGGAGTTGGAAAGAGAGAACTATGACAATAACTACTCTCTCCCCAGGCCTACTCTATATACGATGTCGAACGTTCCATCCGGATGTCTCGAATATTGTGGAAACGTATGCAAAACAAACGCAATATGCAAATTAGTTTGTTATCAGATTAATTTGCATATCTCTTCCGGATATTACTTCTTTCGTCCAGACCAATACTATAGGGTGGCGGTTCCGGATAGGTCGTGGAGAGAAACCCATACGGAACAATCCAATCCAATAGATATAACAGAGGAAAGATATAAGATAGAGGAAAGATAATATATATTCGCTAAAATTAAATAAAATGATAAATAAGCTCAATATTAATAGCTTCGCTAAAATCCTTCCAATAAAAATAGCCCTCATCTATTATCAACAGGCGAACAATGGAACCTCCTTTAATAGGACGTTATAGACCACGTCATGGGAAGGTACTGACTCTTGTCTCCAAGTCAATGCCGTTATGTAATTATGTTGCATATTTACATACGGGGGGCCGGTGAATGTGTGGTATAAACCGTCGCTTTCCTACAGCGACAACCCGGGATCGAATCCTGCATTGAGACCTTTTTTCCTATTTAAAAAAATGCTCAAATGGCTTCTGATTCTTTCAAAAGTCCAACCCCACCATTGAGTGCAAGTAGCCAAACGGTGCTCTGGCACACTTGTAGGAACAAAATACGAATTTCTTTCCACATGAGCAGACATGTGGTGCACTTACAGTAAAATAACTCGTCATCTCACCATACCCACCATGATTATTATTGTGTCTGTAAAATCAATAGAAAATTAACAATGTTTTTATTGGGAAAAAAGAAAGCTTTCGAGCAACGACACTCTTCTACTGACTTAACAATGTCAAGTATAGAATCACAAGCTGTTTCTCCACTTGACATTGTTAAGCTGTAATTTATTCCAAAGATGGTGTTCAAGGCAAACTTATTACAATATATATTGGGCATAAACTGGTGTATTTGATATTTTGGTTCATTCTAAAAGAAACTCCTACACCCCCTAGTCTCTGTTATTTGAGTTTTAAGAAGATGAGCTAAAATACTCGAAAGCCTGCCAAGATAATGTAAATAAAGCGCATTCTATTGCAGGATAATATTTGCATATGGCTTTAAGATATGTCTCAGCTATCATCGGTCGTTACTAAGTTGATATTTGATAGAGTCAAGTACTGGCGTTTGTGTTGCTCGGGAGTAAATTCGTAAAATTCAAAGAGAAAGCTGCAGCTCACTTTCTCTGAGCAGGTGTCATCTACTGGAACCTCAGCTTTGCGACGGCCTCAGAGACTGCTGACCGTCCTGGACTTCTCAGATCTCACTCCAATAACACTGAAGTCTGCCAGGGTTGGTGCAATCACTGGCGTGCTAATCCCCGTACTTCACATCCATCTTCATTCACAGAAGACATTAAAGCGCCAGACGAGATCGCCTATTATTCGGAACCATAAAAAAGTCCCTTAGGTCCAGGGGCGGGGCTTAATGAGGGTCTTTCGGACTTCGGGCTGATTATTTCTAGGTCCTCGCGTAATGGGCTCCTCCAAATGTCAAGCAATGACTCGGCCAGAATTGTCTCTGCTATGGGAACCTTTTACCCACGGGGAGGTGTAGGCAGAGTTCTATCTTAGCTGGCGGGTTACAGGAACAGTCTGCCGGGAACGTCCGTCCATTCGTAAAGGCACTTCCACAACGATAGGTCAAAGAACCCACTGAATACCTCAGACCCCTCACAAGGAGACGTCAACAGTCACTCTAGCCTGCGAAACTTCTGCCAAAACGAAGATGTTCTCGTCGATCTACACTATAACTTCTCTTTAAAGGCCAACACCACGTAGTTAGAAACTGTTAAGAGAGAATATCTATTGTACAGTTGTACCAACTCTCACCTTTCTGAAGCTCGGGAGACATTCTAACAACGTCTTTGTGAACTTTAAATATTTCTATTTAGCTAAGTACTATCACCCCCAAGTGTGTTCAGTAGAAAGTGAGAGCTAGGCTCAACAATGTCAGTGTAATATATCATCTCACGACATCTCACTGTGTGACTGGGTAAGTTCATCACTTGTTGGGTCTGAGTAGGTCTCCTTTCACTCGACCATGTGGGAACATTCTCTGTCCACTGACTGTAAATCTGACACTTCGTGTGTCCTAATTGAACATCCGCTCATGGACAAAACTTGAGGAAATAGAAATTCTTTGATGACGTTAGTCGCCTGTTTTATTTTAGGAAGGCAAAGGCAATTTAGTTCACACTTGGTTGAATCGTTTGTCTTCAATAAAGGTCATTGTAATATCTTTCAGAGTTATTGTCTGAATCCCGATATACATGCTACAAGGTACAACTTCCTTAAGTTTTGTCTATTAGTGCCGTTGTGTATTTGCACTTTGTCACAATCTATCAATCACGTTTTCCTCTTTCTTTCTTTGGGCCTAATTATAGTTCTGCAACTTCTCTCATCACCTTTAAACTAACCGATTTTTCACTCCCTCAACTTATACTTGTAATGAATGGTCAGTTTAGTATCGAAGTTGTCTAGAGCCTGCTCTCTGTAGATAGGAGCAGCGATACATTCTTGGTGGTCCGGTGTTACCTCACGTTTCCTACATGTCCACACTGTTCACTGATCCATGGCTTGACCCATGTGTCCTATGTAGCTATGTTACACAATGTCGACGGACCTTAACCCACATCGCCCACTCCATTCGAGTACGCCGTCCTAGCCACCATCATCGCCAACTGTGTGGTCCTGGCCCTAGAGGAGCATCTTCCCGAGGATGACAAGACTGTCCTGGCCCTCAACCTGGTGAGTCTCTCCCTACCTTCAAATCACACTATCTTTTCCTTCTATACCTTCAACTCACACTATATTGTCCTTATATACCTTGAACTCACACTTTCTTGGCCTTATATACCTCGTATTGACAATACCCTGGCCTTCTTCACCTTGAAATCACACTATCTTGTCCTTCCCTACCTTGAACTCACACTATCTTGTCCTTCTATACCTTGAACTCGCACTAACATGTCCATCTATACCTTGAACTCACACTTTCTTGGCCTTATATACCTCGTATTGACAATACCCTGGCCTTCTTCACCTTGAAATCACACTATCTTGTCCTTCCCTACCTTGAAATCACACTATATTGTCCTTCTATACCTCGTATTGACAATACCCTGGCCTTCTTCACCTTGAAATGACACTATCTTGTCCTTCCCTACCTTGAAATCACACTATATTGTCCTTCTATACCTTGAACTCACACAATATTGGCCTTTCCTATTCTTGAGAATTAACACTATCTTAGCCACTACCTTGAACTCACATTACCCCAATCATAGGTTTCTCTACCCCGACCTTATATCAACTTAACGTTCTCTATCTTAGCCTTAATTCACCTTCTCACTGACTTCCTTATAGCAGACATCTCTCTCCAACCCTGTCCTCAGCTGCTCCACCAGGCCCTTCCATACCTTCTATTTACGCGACTTGAGAATATCTTTCAATATCTTAAACCAACAGGCCTTCCTACTCCTGCAATATATCGCAGCGACTTCGGGTGTTTTAATCAGCGAGTCCGCACATCAACACTCCCAGGTTGGACCTTGTGTCGCCACTGAGGCAAATGTAGAGTTTACAACTTCTCACGGGGGGTTTCAGACAGTTCCAAGGTTCTGGATGTCTCAACTAGGCTTCTAGTGTATGTGTGCCGTGATGATATATTCTTTAAATTAAAAAAAGACAAATTCACACAATGGGAGATGAATTTTTTTCTTGTGCCAGGTCTGGACTTCAAGTCTAGACCAGATCCTGAAGGCTTTTTTATCGCCTCGATGACCACAGCTGTGTAGATGTCTGTTCGGCCCAGCTGTGGTCATCGAGACGATAAAGAGGCCTTCAGGATCTGGTCTATACTTGAAGTCCAGACCTGGGACAAGAGAAAAAATCATGGGAGATGATAAAATTAAAAGAGTATCAGTTGTGTTTCATCTTAAACCCCTAAATAACTTATATAAACCTAAAAACACAAAGGTTACCTCTCCCGTCAAAAAAGACGTCAAAGCTAGACGCCAACATTAATTGACGTCTATTTTGACGGGAGAGGTTACCTTTATCTTTTTAGATCAATATCTTCCCGGCAAAATATCCAACTTATCTCATATATATGTACCAAAAAAAGGCACCTCTCCCTTCAATTATACATTAGAACAATTCATTATGTTATCTCCCCAGTAAAAACTTTATGGCAGTGATAAAGAATTTCATACCGCCACCGTAAACTGTTTTACCAGGGAGATAAACATAATGTTCTAATACATCATTAAAGGGAGAGGTTCCTCTTTTGGAACATGGATATCATACTACCGCAAATGTATATTATAAATATATTCGTGTATACAAGTATATTCCTAAAAAGGCACCTCTCCCTTTAAATATGAATTTAAACATTATGTTTATATATATATATATTGCCTCAGTAAAAACCTTAAATAAGTGATTAATATCGAGCTATAACTTTAAAAAGTGGAAAGTCTTTTATGACGCCGGTCGTCTGTTTTCTTTTTTTTTAAGGAGACAGAGGCTGTTAACACTTGGTTATCTCGTGTGTCTTCAATAAAGGTCACTGTAATATCTTTCAGAGTTATTGCCTGAATCTCGATATACATGGTAAAAGGTACAACTTCCTTAAGTTTTGTCCATGAGTGTATATATGTGTGTCTTCAATAAAGGTCACTGTAATATCTTTCAGAGTTATTGTCTGAATCCCGATATACATTCTGGAAGGTACAACTTCCTTAAGTTTTGTCCATGAGTGTATATATGTGTGTCCTCAATAAAGGTCACTGTAATATCTTTCAGAGTTATTGTCTGAATCCCGATATACATGGTAAAAGGTACAACTTCCTTAAGTTTTGTCCATGAGTGTATATATGTGTGTCTTCAATAAAGGTTACTGTAATATCTTTCAGAGTTATTGTCTGAATCCCGATATACATGCTAAAAGGTACAACTTCCTTAAGTTCTGTCCATGAGTGTATATATGTGTGTCTTCAATAAAGGTCACTGTAATATCTTTCAGAGTTTTTATCTGAATCCCGATATACATGGTAAAAGGCACAACTTCCTTAAGTTTTGTCCATGAGTGTATATATGTGTGTCTTCAATAAAGGTCACTGTAATATCTTTCAGAGTTATTGTCTGAATCCCGATATACATGGTAAAAGGTACAACTTCCTTAAGTTCTGTCCATGAGTGTATATATGTGTGTCTTCAATAAAGGTCACTGTAATATCTTTCAGAGTTATTGTCTGAATCCCGATATACATGGTGAAACTTCCTTAAGTTTTGTCCATGAGTGTATATATGTGTGTCTTCAATAAAGGTCACTGTAATATCTTTCAGAGTTATTGTCTGAATCCCGATATACATGCTGAAACTTCCTTAAGTTTTGTCCATGAGTGTAAATGGCACGTGGGGAACTTACAAAGCCAACTACTACCCACCCCATGATTATCATGGCATATTGGGGATAGGTAAAATCACCAATAAATACCGTTGAGAGGGCCTCACAATATCGCAGTAAGGACAGTTGGTTTGTTTTATGTTTAATATAAACATTCGGGTTTTTAATCCTTTCCTTTCTTATATGGAGATGGTACTTTATTTAAACCCGTGTATATGTTTGAGCAATCCATATTTCATTGAGTTATAAGAATCCAAGATATATATACATATTTCCACACACCCCCTCCATTATTATATGTGGACACGGCAAATTTCGGAGAACAAGGCTGTGGTGTAAGAGAAGCTTCCCAGTAGAAGTTTGGCGTGTAGCCACACGAGAGAGATATAGTGGAGAGAAATATATAACTACATTCATATAACTATATTTAACCATATATGTATTATTAAACTATTCAACAGAAATAGTTTTCTTCTACAGAATAAAGCCATTTCTTTCTGCGATGATTAAAAATATTGGGTCTTGCTCACACGTGGTGAACCCTCCAGCGAAATCACTTGTCAACAAAACTGCTTGGAGAGATCACCACGGATGAACCAGCCCCTCCCAATATCGATATCCTTGCAGTAAAGACAGTTAGCTTTTTTAAAAATAATTAGAAAACTAGGCACTCGATAGTTTCCATTTCCAAATACAGCTGTTGCCCCTTATAACTAAATATCTCTTTTTTTAAGTTTTAGGATATAAATATTTAAAGTATTTCTCAGAGAATTTGTTAAGCCTTTTATCAAGTGTAAATATGTAAAAATACCTCCTACACCACATATATATATATATTGTAGAAATTTGTGAAACAACTGTCCTGATGATGAGCTAACGCTTGAAAGCTTGCCGTCTTTTATTGTATAAAGAAACCTTTTGCAATTATTCCGATTGATATATTGTTTTAGGTCCGTTGAAATTATTTCACAATCTAACTTAAGACAATTTTTTGAGTCAAAAGGCGATCCATTAATCAAGAGTATATAAAAGGGCGTACCTGGATCTGTAAAGAAAGAAAAAAAAACAATTTGTTTCTTAAAATATTTCGAGAGATTGCTCCCTCTTTATCAATTTATTGTACAGTGAATTTAATTTACAAATTATTGTACATCATTGTGACATTTTGACCAATGACAAATTTGTTTCCATATGATCTACAATAATTTGTAAATTAAATTCACTGTACAATAAATTGATAAAGAGGGAGCAATCCCTCGAAATATTTTAAGAAAAAAATTGTTTTTTTTTTCTTTCTTTACAGATCCAGGTACGCCCTTTTATATAATGATAAGACAATTTGTTGGTTAGAGGTTTGTTTGGAAAACTGCATGTTTACTTCAACAAATGTTTTTTATTTAGTTCTCGACGTTTTAGTACCTCGCTGTCACTCTCAGGAACAAAAGAAAGATATTGGTTGATGCTGACCTATGGGTTTGTAAACAATTCTAAGATCAGCGGTACATAAGGTACAGGGAGTAAGGCCAGCGACCCTCTACAGCGCAAGTCTTCCTTTAAAAGCAATCTCTCCACAATAACATTTATTGAGCCTAACAATTTACTCCAATGGAAGCCAACATTGATTATTGGTTTTCCAATTTTTGGAGGAAAATATTGAACAACACCGCTTTTAAAAACATTCTTTTATTTCTGTTTGAAGTTGTGTCCGATTGTGGCCTTTGATGGCAGTTAAATTGGGAAAGGTGCAACAATGGATTGTTGGGAGGCGGGGAATGGTGGAGAATGGGGAAATGTGAACGATAATGGAAATAATTGAGAGCTGTCAGGATCTGGGAGGACGATGTCTTGAAATGATTTGAAGATAACTGAGTACTGCTGAAAGTCATGAGAAAAAGATGAAATAATTGTTGTTGTCGTGTCCAATGAAGAACCTCAGATGTATCTGTGTGTTGAATGTTATATTGTGGGTTTCTCTATAGCAGCAGTCGCCATGTTCTCTATCTTGTTTTCTCGTCATTGTAAAATGGATGCCGTTGTCTCGTTAGTCACCTTGGATCAGAATAGAGTTGAATATTCCAAGGGTCCAGGGGGGACCGCAACTTCTCCCTACATAAAAGAATTGTGTTGAATTGGTTCTTTCTTGGACTCCGGGACTGTAGTCCATATAAGACGTAATGTCTTAATAAAAGGCTTCTGTTGTTGTGGGGAGTCTGATTTACACACATGGATAAAACTTAAGGAAGGTCTGATGTCGCCGGTCGCCTTTTTTTTTTTACTAAGGAGAGAGAGGCAATATTGTTCAAACGTGGTTATCTCGTGTGTCTTCAATAAAGGTCACTGTAATATCTTTCAGAGTTATTGTCCCGATATACATGCTGAAACTTCCTTAAGTCCATGAGTGTAGTTGAAGAACATATTACCTCAATGTAAGCGCCATTCAGTCCCAGTACAACATCTCCATTAAGCCATCAGAGCTATCAAGTAATGGTGTACACACACAGAGAGGACTGTTTATTTCAAATTATTCCTTTTTGCCAACAGAGAGAAATACAAATTGAATGGCGACCTCTCCATTATGTATGATGACATATATATACACCTGGTAAATAAATGGAAATTGGCTCCATGAAAGACCTATCCCCAGGACGCCGTCAACATGGGGAGAATGTTTCATCTATATAGGCTGACTCTGAATATATTCAGGAATTGCTGCTACAGAAAATAACATTAAAAGAAATCCATGTGAGGATTTTATTTTTCCAAAATAAAGAGACATTTCCGAGTTAAACCTCTTTTATTACATTAAAAGCTAAATGTACCTAGTTACTATGGAGATGTTTTTATTGTTTTCTTCCACTTTTGTAATTCTTTAGCCATTTCTCTAAAAAATATTTCTCCTTCTCTCTCTCTCTGAAATATTGTTTATTTTGTTAGAACCTGGAGCTCTTTATTATTTATCATTTGTTACTTCATTAAATTGCCCATTTATTTTGTTTTGTGAATTCAACCTGAAAATACACTCATGGACAAAACTTAAGGAAGTTGTACCTTTTAGCATGTATATCGGGATTGAGACAATAACTCTGAAAGATATTACAGTGACCTTTATTGAAGACACACATATATACACTCATGGACAAAACTTAAGGAATTTGTACTTTTTAGCATGTATATCGGGATTGAGACAATAACTCTGAAAGATATTACAGTGACCTTTATTGAAGACACACATATATACACTCATGGACAAAACTTAAGGAAGTTGTACCTTTTAGCATGTATATCGGGATTGAGACAATAACTCTGAAAGATATTACAGTGACCTTTATTGAAGACACACAAGATAACCAAGTGTGAACAAAATTACCTTTGTCTACTAAAAAAAAAAAATAGACGTCTGGCGACCTCAAAGACTTTCCACTTTTTTTTTTTTTTATTGTCCCCGTGAGTGTAAATATTCAGCTTTTTTTTTAAAGCGTGCATGATATTTTAGTAATGAAATACTTTATACGACTTTAATTTCATATTTAGGCTTTTATAACACGTGATGTTAGTGAAATACTTTGTTTGACGTGGTTAACGTAAATTTATATCCACAACTTCCCATTCCTCGATTTCTCAGGATGTCGCTTGGGACAAATATTTGTTCGTTGAGGTACAGCCTGCCCCACGCTTACGAGGGCCAACAGCCTGATCACGTACGTGGTTGGCTTTTCTATATTTAAAAAGAAAATGGGTGTGCCACATTGTTGTATATATATTAATTAATTGTTCCACAGAGTGTGTGTAAGCTCACAGGTAAATAGGCGCTAACCAAAACAGAAAAAAGTTCCTTTGTTTCAGTATTAGTTTCCCTTTTATATTTTGTTCTCTCTCTTGTAAATCAATAAATATAATGTTTAATTATTGGAATCAGTTTCATTAATAATTCTAAGCAAAGTCAACACAAATATTATGAAACAAGCCTGAATGAATGTTAATTCATTTCCTTTGAAATTGAAGGCGCTCACTCATCTAAAATACTCAAGTGAGTTTTATGACCGGCGTCGACTTTCCACTTTTTAAAGTTATCGCTCGATATTAATCACTTATTTAAGGTTTTACCAAGGCAATAAACATAATGTTTTAACTCATATTTAAAGGGAGAGGTGCCTCTTTAGGTATATACGAGGGTTGTCCGTTAAATAAGTTCCACGGGGCACCACTGTCATGAGGATCGCTTTTAGGCTCGAGCCGACTGCACGGGTTCGTAGCTTGTTCTCCCCACTCCAATTTCCCACCAAGGATACATCGCTGGTAAGCTTAGTCTTGGCTGAGCAGCCGTTAGTGATGGAGCTTCCCCTCGTGTCTCCCGCCAGCTGCGATTCACGGTCAGTAATTCGCTTTTTAGCCGCAAAGAAGAATTCGGCGAAGGACATTCATACTGAACTCTGTCAAGTGTATGGAGAAGGGTGTATGAGTTCCGGGATGGTGCGCAGATGGGTCAGAGAATTTAAAAACAGCCGAACAGACGTCCACGATGAACCGCGTGCTGGACGGCCATCGGATTCGTACGAAATCATTGCCAAAGTCGAAGCGGCAATGCTTGAAGATCGACGGGTTACTGTGCGGAAGCTCTGCGATTTGGTTCCTGATATCAGTAAAACCACCATCGACAAGATTTTGCGTGAACATTTAGGGTATTCAAAGGTCTGCGCAATATGGGTTCCGAAAATGCTGACTGAAGACCATAAACGGCAGTGGGTTGATGCGGCCCAGAAATTTCTCGATTGCCACGAAACTGACGGAGAGGAATTCTTGGATTCGATCGTTACTGGTGATGAGACCTGGGTACACTACACCACACCGGAGACAAAGGAGCAATCCAAGCAGTGGAAGCACACTTCTTCTCCGAAACCTCTAAAGTTTAAACAAACACTTTCTGCCGGGAAACTTATGGCTCCGTCTTTTGGGACCGAAAGGGCCTATTGTTGTGCGACTTTATGCGTCGGGGTACAACAATGAATCCCGACCGGTACTGTGAGATCTTAAAACAACTTCGACGCGCGATTCAGAACGAGAGGAGAGGGATGTTAACCAAAGGGGTGCGGTTTCACCACGACAACGCTCGGCCGCACACCGCCCATAAAACCACTGCCTTCTTCGAAGAATTTGGATGGGAATTGGTGTCACACCCACCCTACAGCCCGAACCTAGCTTCTAGTGACTTCCATTTCATCCCCGAGTTGAAGAAAAACCTGGGTGGAACCCAATTCCAGGACGATGACGAGTTGGAAGAAGCGGTTTTAGGCTTACTACGCGGCCAGGCGGCAGAGTTCTTTGACTCTGGGTTCCATAAGTGGGTTACCGAATGCAAAAATGCGTCGAACGAAACGGGGAATATGTAGAAAAATGAAAAAAGTCTGATATTTTCGAAAATGTATAGTTCAGCGCAAATAAACCTGTTTTTCTGTATGAAAAACCTCTGTGGAACTTATTTAACGGACAACCCTCGTACTTGTATACACGAATATATTTATAATATACATTTGCGGTAGTATGATATCCATGTTCCAAAAGAGGAACCTCTCCCTTTAATGATGTATTAGAACATTATGTTTATCTCCCTGGTAAATGTCCTTGTTTATGTTTGGAAATAGTTCCGTCTTTTTATTGGAAGGCTCTATCACATTAAATATTCAAAATGGGCGAAATGTTCTTAAAACATTTTCCCATTGTTTTGATGAACCTCTTCCTGAAGTTTCTATGTGGTCGGTGGAATTTTTCCTCTTTTTTATGTTCATTTTCTGGAAATGTTCGCTATAGCACTCACAGCGCTTATAACGCCGTGTTCTTTCATTCTCAGTCTATATATCGTTTTCCGTTTATAGCGCTGTGGTCCAGTACAGAATTGTGGTGTTCCCAGAGTGAATTGGTCCAAAATCCGCTCCATAATAAACAGGGATCTTCATCAACTCATATTTACTATATGTAAAATAGGGAAGTATGCAATGATGCAAATTTGTGGCGATATAGTCGGTGTGACTCTAATTGTCTCTGTCCTGTCTTGTAGATAACTGTGGGTGACGTCAGATCTATTGGACTGGTGTAAGACGTGGAATCGGAATATCGGACAAATAGTTGATCAAATAAACAGTGAAGCCGTCGGCTCTCTGACGCTGAGAACCTCAGCAGCGGGAATAAAACTCTTAATTACCGACTCCCTCTCATCTAGAGCAATTCCCGACCACCAAAAACTATTTGATAACAATTTAAATATTTGACTTTTGTTTTGAAAATTGCCTTTTATTGATTCCCTTTTCCATTAGTTGCGAGCTCTTCTTTCTTTATTTCTTTCGTCAACTTTTTAATGGGGCGTTGTTCCAGCACGCCACCTAGCGGGGAAGTTTATTGCGGCCCTCACAGAGCAAATGTCCTCATTGCCTCTCTGTAAACCTGCGGGAATGATGATAGGTCACATCTACACCCTTGGATAAAACTTAAGAAAGTGAAAAGTCGCCGATTGTCTTTTTTTTTTTTTAAGGAGACAGAGGTTGTTCACACTTGGTTATCTGGTGTGTCTTCAATAAAGGTCACTGTAATATCTTTGAAGGTTATTGTCTGAATTCCGATATACATTATAAAAGGTAACATAATAGAACTACGCGTTCTACAATTGAGCACAAAAGTTAAAAATTTCGTCGAAATATAATATACACTCATGAACAAAACTTAAGGAAGTTGTACCTTTTACCATGTATATCGGGACAATAACTCTGAAAGATATTACAGTGACCTTTATTGAAGACACACATATATACACTCATGGACAAAACTTAAGGAAGTTGTACCTTTTACCATGTATATCGGGACAATAACTCTGAAAGATATTACAGTGACCTTTATTGAAGACACACATATATACACTCATGAACAAAACTTAAGGAAGTTGTACCTTTTACCATGTATATCGGGACAATAACTCTGAAAGATATTACAGTGACCTTTATTGAAGACACACATATATACACTCATGGACAAAACTTAAGGAAGTTGTACCTTTTACCATGTATATCGGGACAATAACTCTGAAAGATATTACAGTGACCTTTATTGAAGACACACATATATACACTCATGGACAAAACTTAAGGAAGTTGTACCTTTTACCATGTATATCGGGACAATAACTCTGAAAGATATTACAGTGACCTTTATTGAAGACACACATATATACACTCATGGACAAAACTTAAGGAAGTTGTACCTTTTACCATGTATATCGGGACAATAACTCTGAAAGATATTACAGTGACCTTTATTGAAGACACACATATATACACTCATGGACAAAACTTAAGGAAGTTGTACCTTTTACCATGTATATCGGGATTCAGACAATAACTCTGAAAGATATTACAGTGACCTTTATTGAAGACACACATATATACACTCATGGACAAAACTTAAGGAAGTTGTACCTTTTACCATGTATATCGGGACAATAACTCTGAAAGATATTACAGTGACCTTTATTGAAGACACACATATATGTCATAATTTGTATATAATTAAATGCAACCCCGACCCACTATGAATGTACCATGTATGATTTTCAAAGATTTAATAAAAGAATAAGGTAACTGGAGGAAAGAAAGTAACAAAAGACATAGGAAATAGGCCTAAAGCTGGCACGACTATTCTGGGCACCCCTGTGTCAATATTGCAGGGGCAGAGACCGGACGTCTCTAGTGACCGCAGAAGTTATATTAGTCGCGAAGCACTCAATACTTCCTGACAAAGCAGGACGTATCTGGTATCCACAGAAGTTATATTAGTATAGAGACACCCCATACTTCCGATCCAAGACCGGACGTATTTTGATAACACGGAAGTAAATAAAATCGAAATAGCAACCGACACTTCCTATCAGGCAGGCCATATCTTTCACCAAAGAGAACCGCGGGCCAATCAGAAGACAGCACCTTAAGTAGGTCAACCAATAGGAAAAGATCATGTGACATCTCTCGACCAATCAGAGAGAAACTGAGTTTTTGGTGTTAGATCGAAAAGCAAGAATGGTTAGTAGTGATTTAGCTCTCATAGGAACAACACCTACAGTTACGTTTTCGCTCTCATAGGAACAACACCTAGAGTTGTTCACTGGCTCTCGCCGAGTTCGGACAGTTGCTCCTTCGCTTCCAACAAGGTAACATCTACTCTAGAGATCTCTCTCTCTCCGCTCATTTCATCTAAATCCCATCATCGCCATGTGATCAACTAATTAATAAGTCAAATCGCTCAACTCTTCTCAAGCTTTCTTCCCTCCAACCCAGTTGCCTTTTATTTTCAAACCCAATCACGTGTCCTGATTATTCCTAACTGTATGCTTAAACTTCCACTCAAACGACTGCGTTTCAACCAATCCTCACCATTCAAATCGAACAACAAGAAACCCCGCAACGATATTGTCACAGAACGGTTAAGTCGACAGGATCAAGAGATGGAATTAAATCAGGATCCCATAGGCGTAAAGTCAGACGGTCCGACGGAAACAATGGAAAGAAGGCAAGAAGTAAGAGAGAGCGAACCGACAGGAGAAAGACAGGAGGTGACCGGCCGAGAGACAACTGCGCCCCTAGCGGACGCCGTCAACCAGCTGTCAACGCTCCTGACCCGGGTAAAAATTTCTGATGGAGCGGAGTCGGCGATCCCACCTTTCGACGGCGCATACAGCGCGACACAGTTTTTCCAGACGTTCGACCGAAAAATGGAAGACGCATCCATGGGAGAACAAGAAAAATTACTGCGCCTGCCAAACTACCTGGTGCGACAACCCCTGGAGCTCTTCAGGAAACTTCGACTGGCCGACCGGAGTTATTTCCAGGTGAGACAAATCCTCCTAGATCTCTACCCTGAGTCAAGCGAAGCGTCCTTTGCGAAATATTTCGCCATGAAACTTACTGGACAAGCCAACCTAGAGACCTACTACCGGGAAAAAACCGCCATAGGATTGCAACTAGGACTTCCACAAGAGGTGATCCTCGAGACGCTGACAGAAGGACTGCCATTCAACGACCAGCGCCTAGTCCGCGTAGTACCTCCCGAGAACCTAGGAGAATGGTTCCGACTGGTACAGCGGATCCACGGACCCAGTGTACCGGCAACGCGATCCAGAGAAGATCAACCACCCACAATGTCGGGTCCGTACCACAGCACACCCCGACGCCCAGGTGCATGGAATGCACCTCTTCCGCCGTCCAACTGCAAGTTCTGCGGCGCGAGACACTGGCACAGCGAATGCCGACTTCGACCAGTCCCGACGACCCACGAAAAAGTGCGGACGGTGCAAACAGTCCCAAAACAACCAACCACGATTCCACAACAACCAAGTCAAGCCAGGGACACCCCAGCCGAGCAGCCCTTTCGAGACTGAGGTAGGATTCCTAAACCAACTGACTGTCAAACTTTTTCTAGCCCCTAATGTAACATGCCCCTTTTTAATTGATACAGGCGCCAGCCTGAGTATAGTGCCATATAATATTTATCATATGCTAAAAACCCACCTGCCTAATTTAACCCTTGAGGGACATTCACTACACCTCCAAACCCTAAACGGATTTGCAAAAACCATGGGTAAACTATCTATCCCACTGACAATAGGACAAATATCACGAAAGGAGTATTTCCATGTAGTGAATGCACCATTGCCATTCGGAATTCTTAGTATCAATAGCCTCCATAAATTCAGATTAACCATAGATTTTAATAAATGCACTATACTCCAGCTGGGCGCCCCATTGTCTACCCTTTCCTACCATTTTAATCATGTGTCCAATGTATGCACGTACTGGCAGTGTCAGGCGATGTCACAAAAAATTTTCCCCGCATCCCAACTTTCCGCCTATGACAACCATTGCGTGCATTTATTGAGAAAAACCCACTTATCTACATTCCCCTTTTTCACTAAAGCCAATTGCCCTTTTTACATGCCCTCAAATAATCAAACCACAACAACTTCAACTTATGAACCTGTCCAAAACGCACCCACACAGCGGGATAACTCGCATACCAAAAACATAGGTGATCACACACCGTTGCACAACTCTCACATGACCAACCCACACAACGAACTCGACACTCACACTAATACACAACAAAACCCTTTACCCCATGCATACTACAACACAACACCTAACACTCACTATACACCACAGTTCACAACACTTCTACAAAGGTACACTCACATTTTTTCACAGGACAAATTCAACGTACCATGCTTACGGATTCCACCAGTAAAAATACCCACGAATTCCAAAAAAATAATCACCATACGTCCATATCGTGTTCCGATATGTGACCAACAAGAAATCCGTAACCAAATACAACAAATGCTGGAGAACGGCATCATAGAGCAATCTTTTTCACCTTTCTCGAGCCCTGTCACCCTCGTCACTAAGCGCGACAAGACCAAACGGTTTTGTATCGATTATAGGAAGGTGAATGAGCTAATCAGCTCTGATGTCCATCCCCTCCCGAGAATCGAGGATATCCTAGACCGCCTCGCACAGGCCAAATATTTCTCCACGGCCGACATATCCTCTGCGTATTGGCAAGTCCCAATACACCACGATTCTCGACCACTGTTAGCATTTGCCACCTTTGAAGGATTATACCAACCCACTCGATTACCTTTCGGGTTAAAAACCAGTCCTCAGATTTACGAACGAGCCATAAGTCAGGTCCTACAGAGACACGGACTTGACTGTGTGGCACATTACTTTGATGATTTCATCAATTACTCCAACACATTGGAGGAACATCAAAACCACCTGCGACAATTTTTCGCCTTTTGCGAAGCGGAGAAGTTACAACTTAACTTCGCGAAATGCGAATTTTTTAAGCAATCCATAAATTTTCTAGGTTACACCATCACAGCTGGTACAATTACACCACTTACACGCAATACCGACATCATCCACGCCATTAAACAACCACACAACCGAAAAACACTACAATCCTTCTTAGGCGCTGTGAACGTCTATAACAAATTCATTCCGGAATACGCTCGCTTGCGAGCACCACTCAACGATCTCCTCACAAAGGACGTCGTGTGGAACTGGAATGAAGTTTGTCAAAAGGCGTTCATTGACCTGAAAGGAAAACTCACACAACACCCCATTTTACACCTTTACAAAGAAGGTCTGCCATGCCAAGTGTATTGCGATGCATCCACCCTCGGTATAGCAGGCATTCTCAAACAAGTTCACCCTGACGGGAACGTATATCCAGTTCAGTATTTCAGCCGAACATTGCGCCCACACGAGAAAAACTACTCCATCTCTGAACTTGAGTGCTTAGCAATCGTTGAGAGTGTGGAGAAGTTTCGCATCTATCTTATGGGCAGAAAATTTACTGTATTTTCTGACCATCACGCATTGCAGTGGTTGAAAACCATCAAGAACCCGTCCGGCAGACTGTTTCGATGGAGTTTACGACTATCGAGTTACGAATATGAGGTCCGCTACATAAAGGGAAAACTACAATATGAAGCAGATCTCTTGTCCCGTAATCCGTTTTGTGGATTCTTGGACGCCACCCTTATCAAGACCCACCAACCTCCTCCATCGAAAGAGTCTACTTTGACCATTGATCGTAATGGATTACATACAGTTTCCCGAAAAGGTATAACCAAGATTATACTTCCAAAACCACTCATACAACAACTCTTACAAACAGTACACACACAATACAATCACCCCGGTATTTCACAAATGTCACGAATCATCTCCACACAATATTACTGGCAAGGTATGTCAAAAGATATTAAACAAAAAGTTAAGACCTGTCCCACCTGCCAATTAACAAAACGTCCAGTAGGACCCACTTACGGAGAATTAAGTCAACCTCCGGAATCTAAAGAACCCTTCGACCTTTTATCTCTGGACACCATAGCAGGATTTGCCAAATATGGCAACACCAAGATATACCTCCATGTGGTAGTCGATCATTTTTCACGCTACGCATGGGCTTTTCCATCTAAATCCACCAGTACCACCACCTACCAACAGGTACTTAAGCGAGTATCCCAGGATGGTTCTCCAAAACGCCTTCTTACGGATAGAGCCCCTGCCTTCACTTCACCCAAATTTCGTAGTTTCCTACTTAATAGAAATATTCACCCATTGCTCACAACCAGCAACAATCCACAGGCCAACGGTCTATGTGAACGCCTGAACGCCACCCTCACGGGAAAACTTAGGTTATTACACCTAGAAAATCCTAAGGTCGCATGGACCAAGTTGGTCAAGAAGGTTACACTTATATATAACAAGACACCCCACTCTACCACAGGTTTTCCACCCATATACTTAATGTTTGGTATCCTACCCCCAGAAATCTCTAATCATAACACACCGTACCCAGATATCGACAAAGCTAGAAAAATTGCACACACACGCACACAAAACAAACATTTACAAGACAAAAACATTTATGACCAACGACACAAGCAACCACATTTCGAAGTAGGTGATCTAGTGTTAGTAAAATTATATCACCACCCAAATACAGGGAAACTTGCGCCATATTTCACAGGACCTCACACAATATTAGAAATTATTTCACCAAATGTGGTCCGCATAGATCGACCAAATCAACCACTTCAAAGAGACACTGACACAATCCACGTCAACAAACTTAAACTGTATACAGGAAAAATCCATTATATATCACCACCCGCAGTTAGCACATATCATATAAAGCACAACCCCAATTACACGTTCCCTTTCAAACATTTAACACCCGAATTATTCCAAACAGAGTCATTAAGGTTCAAACCCACCAGCAGCGAACCTTTCAGACATTTAGACCCTGCCATTTTTACAACAAGACGATTTGCATCACTCTTCCCCGATGTTAAAAACTGCAAACCTGACAACCAGCTCAATCATATCACACCACTCCCTAAAAATATCAAACAGGAGAACTGCGAACCTACCAATCATTCAAATTCTACAATTAATAAGGTTCAAGCAAATATTTCAGAGTCCCCAGTTACAAAAATATGGACGAACATGGGGCAATATCCTATCTTTCATCTGATTTTTATCCTCTGTTTGTTAGTTCTACCATACAACTGTATCCCAATTTTAATCATTAATCACTTGTTTATCTATACCATGCCCGCTCGTAAAATCTTCGAACTACAAGAGGCAGTTTTTGATTTTGGACAAACATTAGGAATCATCTTTGCAGAAAATCTAAAAAGACTCCGAAGAGATAGAAGTAATTGAAGAATGACCAACCAATGTCGGAGAAGTCACACTCCAAAAACAAGATGCAAATAGCAATTAGGCGGACAGGAAACGTAGTTCCCCCACTTCCTGATCCAATTACATGCAAATAGTGTGGGAGGGTAATTTTAGGATCGGACCTCGCGTCCCAGACACATCCCACTTCCGGCGTCTCATTACAAGGCCCCGCTCATCCAAATTAGAGCACCGCTCTCCCCAGCCACAGATTCCTCTATGCCACCAATTTTTGATTCCAGTTCGAGTCTACATATCGATTCTTACCACCCAATTCCACATCCACAAGACAACACATAGAACTAGCCCACACATTTCTTACACAACAGACTTCTAACATTTTTTCACAACACACACAAAGACAAAAAATTACACATAAAGGTTATATAGATTTCCATGTCTCCTGTACACATAACATAAACGCACTTGAGGGTTAGAATCACGTTTTCACCTAAGTGTCACTACAGATGAGACAAAAAATTTATAGGGCATAATTGAGCAATTAAAACATTTATAGGGCATAATTGAGCAATTAAAACATTTATAGGGCAAAATGGAGCAATCAATACATTTAGATCAGGGCATGTAGATACCAAAGGGTTCAAACCAATACACCTTATTTTTCATATCAATCATTTTCATTATTTTCTCTCAATTAAAATTGTAAATATTTAATCAATTTACCAATTTATTCAACTTAACATCACTTTTAATCATTAATTATCATATATTTACCACTTAGTTATGTTATCATAGTTTCCAATCAACAAAAACTCATTGGTTTTCTTTCAAAATTGGATATTATATTTCATTTTGATTTACAAAAACATTCTTTTTTTTTTCTATCCTTTTTCCACCATGCAACCAAGTATTTACTTTGATTTCTCCCAACTTTTATATTATTTTTGATTTCCTCCAACTTTTTATTTTTAATTATTTTTTGATTTCTCAAAAGCCCTAATAAAAATCCCTCGTTTTCCATTCCCAATTTCGAGCGAGAATATGGTTAGGCATTTTTCCTTTTTTTTTTTTTTTTCTCACCATTCAACCAAGCACTCAACTTTGATTTCGCTCAAAAACCTTTTATTTTATTTTATTTTGATTTCAAAAGACCTTATGAAATTCCCTCGAATTCTTTTCCAAAATTCGAGCAAAAAAGTAATTAGGCATTTTTCCTTTTTTTCTCACCATTCAACCAAGCACTCAACTTTGATTTCGCTCAAAAACCTTTTATTTTATTTTATTTTGATTTCAAAAGACCTTATGAAATTTCCTCGAATTCTTTTCCAAAATTCGAGCAAAAAAGTAACTAGGTATTTTCCCTTATCACCATACAACAAAACAATTTTGTTTTTCACCAAACACATTCAATTTTGATTTCATTCAACTATTCTTATTTTATTTTGTTTTGATTTCAAAGCGCCTTATGAAATTTCCTCGATTTCTTTTCTCAAAATTCGAGCAAAAAAGTAACTAAGCAGTTGTCTCTGTCACCATGCAACAAAACAATTTTTTTTTCAACCAAACACACTCAATTTTGATTTCATTCAACTTTTTTTTATTATTTTTATTTTGATTTCAAAAGTCTTAATAGAACTCCCTCGAATTCATTTCTTATCTCGAGTAGAATTCGTTTAAGCGCATTTTCCTTTTTTTTAACCCACTATGTACCATAGCATTCATTGATTTCTTACAATTAAAAATTTTTTGACTTCTATTAATTATACTCAACCTATACCATCAACACCATTCTATTTTTCTTTTATATCACCAGCAATGTTTGTATATAGCCCCTCCATACCCACAACTAATTTTCCCACAAAATTATTTTTCACTTTACAGAATTCTCTCAGGTTAACCCCTTCTTGAATTCTTCACATGTAGGGGGCGCATCTGTCATAATTTGTATATAATTAAATGCAACCCCGACCCACTATGAATGTACCATGTATGATTTTCAAAGATTTAATAAAAGAATAAGGTAACTGGAGGAAAGAAAGTAACAAAAGACATAGGAAATAGGCCTAAAGCTGGCACGACTATTCTGGGCACCCCTGTGTCAATATTGCAGGGGCAGAGACCGGACGTCTCTAGTGACCGCAGAAGTTATATTAGTCGCGAAGCACTCAATACTTCCTGACAAAGCAGGACGTATCTGGTATCCACAGAAGTTATATTAGTATAGAGACACCCCATACTTCCGATCCAAGACCGGACGTATTTTGATAACACGGAAGTAAATAAAATCGAAATAGCAACCGACACTTCCTATCAGGCAGGCCATATCTTTCACCAAAGAGAACCGCGGGCCAATCAGAAGACAGCACCTTAAGTAGGTCAACCAATAGGAAAAGATCATGTGACATCTCTCGACCAATCAGAGAGAAACTGAGTTTTTGGTGTTAAATCGAAAAGCAAGAATGGTTAGTAGTGATTTAGCTCTCATAGGAACAACACCTACAGTTACGTTTTCGCTCTCATAGGAACAACACCTAGAGTTGTTCACTGGCTCTCGCCGAGTTCGGACAGTTGCTCCTTCGCTTCCAACAAGGTAACATCTACTCTAGAGATCTCTCTCTCTCCGCTCATTTCATCTAAATCCCATCATCGCCATGTGATCAACTAATTAATAAGTCAAATCGCTCAACTCTTCTCAAGCTTTCTTCCCTCCAACCCAGTTGCCTTTTATTTTCAAACCCAATCACGTGTCCTGATTATTCCTAACTGTATGCTTAAACTTCCACTCAAACGACTGCGTTTCAACCAATCCTCACCATTCAAATCGAACAACAAGAAACCCCGCAACGATATTGTCACATATATACACTCATGGACAAAACTTAAGGAAGTTGTACCTTTTACCATGTATATCGGGACAATAACTCTGAAAGATATTACAGTGACCTTTATTGAAGACACACATATATACACTCATGGACAAAACTTAAGGAAGTTGTACCTTTTACTATGTATATCGGGACAATAACTCTGAAAGATATTACCCTGACCTTTATTGAAGACACACGAGATAACCAAGTGTGAACAAAATTGACTGTCTCTTAACAAAAGCATCAACTTTCCATTTCCTTAAGTTTTGTCCATATGAGTATATATGACACCCAGTTATATCTCTCCACCAAGATACTGTATATAGCCGTGTTTACCTATTTACATAGTGGTATTGAAACTACTTTTATTATATCACGGTCATATATGGTTATATACATTACGGTTATATAGCGAGATTAAGTAAAATACATGTGTTGTGTAACATAGGATACATTATATGATATATACAAGTATCAGAGTCATCAATTCTGTCATCGTTTGCTTTTGTGAATGGAATGCTTTTATGAAACGTTGCTATCACTTTCACATAATATTTGAAATCTAAAATGTTCGAGAATATCGTTTTTTTTTGTATCATTTTGTTCGAAGAACAAACAGGGTCTTCTTGTATGATATATTTACAATGTCTTCATTGGTGGCGTTTACCTCGGGGAAGACTCCGATAAACTGTAAGAGATATTTCCCACAGAATTTACATATTTGCATATTGGCATTCTTACCTTTCCTTTCTTAGAATATAAATATAACGTAAGACGTCTTATTACGTTGTTGATATACTTGGATGACTAGAAGAATTGTCTGATATTGAGGAGAGATGTGAACGAAAGCTCTGGAAGGTGGTATGTATGAATTGAAAGAGAACGGTAGGAAGAATTGGAAAACTGGAAATTGTGTAAATAAAGAGGAAATATGTGGATAAGGAGTATATATACTCCCTTGTGTCAATACTAAGGTGGAAATATCTCCAGGGATAGGTTTCTTCTTAACATTGTTTATTCACCAATCTCCTCTAGCTTTCAGTCATGGAAGCCTTCTACGGTAGAAATCACGATACAATAAATCTCCAGAGAAAAGGATACGAGTTTAAACTCTAAAGGTAT
Source organism: Cordylochernes scorpioides (assembly GCA_030710605.1). Taxonomy (NCBI): domain Eukaryota; kingdom Metazoa; phylum Arthropoda; class Arachnida; order Pseudoscorpiones; family Chernetidae; genus Cordylochernes; species Cordylochernes scorpioides. The sequence continues at coordinate 103,148,364 of CP092869.1, read as the reverse complement.
TGGTTATCTGGTGTGTCTTCAATAAAGGTCACTGTAATATCTTACAGAGTTATTATCTGAATCACGATATACATGCTGAAACTTCCTTAAGTTCTGTCCAGAAGTTAAACTCAAAATATGTTCTACATATGTAGGCAAGTAGTGGACTTAGATGTAAAAAAAGTCGTTAAATACCTTTTATGATTATTTTGGTCTTTTTTAAATGTATATATTGGATAATAAATTGAGTTTATTAATGGAACTTAATAAAAATGCCTACATTTACATAAAGTCGGGAAATATACATAAGAGGACCGATTGAGTCACTACAACCAAAGTAACAATCTTTTTATTCCAATTTTAAACTTAACACCCATTTCTTCCGCAGGCCCATTTAAGTTGAATAAATTTTCCATTTGTTATTGGGCTGGGAATCTGAAACCTTAGAGTTTCCTGGTTTGGTCCGTCTTTCAACTCCATAGATTGTCTTCAGGATGTACTGGCCGATCCAAACTTCACAATTCCGATAGTTACAAAATGTTAATGTAATATTCAACTGGGAGCAAGTATGTAAATAGGCACCGTATATCAGAAGTTTGCGGCGGACTAAAACAAAACCAAAGAAGGCAGAAAGGTCTTGAGGTCGATCAATACAGTGCCGCAGCCGCCGCGGAAGGTCAAAGGTCAACATATAAAGTTGTCACGTGACTTCGGAAATGGCCATCGTAAATTTGGCAGCCATGGACACGTCTTTCTTGTGTCGCATCCGTTCCGTGATCTTCTTCCGGCCATTACGTCGGCGGAAATGATGTCCTGGCCGGCATAAATTTACCGTTCCGTCCGTGTACTGATGTCCCGTCCGTGTACTGATGTCCCGTCCATGTACTGATGTCCCGTCCGTGTACTGATGTCCCGTCCGTGTACTGATGTCCCGTCCGTGTACTGATGTCCCGTCCATGTTCTGATGTCCTGTCCACTGATGTCCCGATTGTCGTTCTGAAGAGGAAATAATGGGACAACCTGTGTACATACAACCTTATTTACATACTGCACCCATTATGTGCCGTCCGTGTACTGATGTCCCGTCCATGTACTGATGTCCCGTCCGTGTACTGATGTCCCGTCCATGTACTGATATCCCGTCCATGTACTGATGTCCCGTCCGTGTACTGATGTCCCGTCCATGTACTGATGTCCCGTCCGTGTACTGATGTCCCGTCCGTGTACTGATATCCCGTCCATGTACTGATGTCCCGTCCGTGTATTGATGTCCCGTCCATGTACTGATGCATTCTGCCGTTGCTTTATGAACTCCCAATGTACTGGTGCCAGGTTTAACACAAGGGACCTGTGCAGGACAAGGCGGAGAACTACTTCCTCGCTATCTTCAGCGTGGAAGCGGCCTTCAAGATCCTCGCCTTGGGCTTCCTGCTCCATCGCGGGGCCTACCTCCGCAACATCTGGAATCTGTTGGATTTCATCGTGGTCTTCACAGGGTGCGTGCCTCGCACACAGCGTTGTCTCACCCTGGTGTCCGCACACACAGCGTTGTCCCATCCTTGTGTCCTCACACACAGCGTTGTCCCACCCTGGTGTCCTCACACACAGCGTTGTCCCACCCTGGTGTCCTCACACACAGCGTTGTCCCATCCTATGTCCTCACACACAGCGTTGTCCCATCCTTGTGTCCTCACATACAGCGTTGTCCCATCCTATGTCCTCACACACAGCGTTGTCCCATCCTTGTGTCCTCACACACAGCGTTGTCCCATCCTATGTCCTCACACACAGCGTTGTCCCATCCTTGTGTCCTCACATACAGCGTTGTCCCATCCTATGTCCTCACACACAGCGTTGTCCCATCCTTGTGTCCTCACACACAGCGTTGTCCCACCCTAGTGTCCTCACACACAGCGTTGTCCCACCCTTGTGTCCTCACACACAGCGTTGTCCCACCCTGGTGTCCTCACACACAGCGTTGTCCCATCCTTGTGTCCTCACATACAGCGTTGTCCCATCCTATGTCCTCACACACAGCGTTGTCCCATCCTTGTGTCCTCACACACAGCGTTGTCCCACCCTGGTGTCCTCACACACAGCGTTGTCCCACCCTGGTGTCCTCACACACAGCGTTGTCCCATCCTATGTCCTCACACACAGCGTTGTCCCATCCTTGTGTCCTCACATACAGCGTTGTCCCATCCTATGTCCTCACACACAGCGTTGTCCCATCCTTGTGTCCTCACACACAGCGTTGTCCCACCCTGGTGTTCTCACACACAGCGTTGTCCCACCCTGGTGTCCTCACACACAGCGTTGTCCCACCTTGGTGTCCTCACACACAGCGTTGTCCCATCCTATGTCCTCACAGACAGCGTTGTCCCATCCTTGTGTCCTCACACACAGCGTTGTCCCACCCTGGTGTTCTCACACACAGCGTTGTCCCACCCTGGTGTCCTCACACACAGCGTTGTCCCATCCTATGTCCTCACAGACAGCGTTGTCCCATCCTTGTGTCCTCACACACAGCGTTGTCCCATCCTTGTGTCCTCACATACAGCGTTGTCCCATTCTTGTGTCCTCACACACAGCGTTGTCCCACCCTGGTGTTCTCACACACAGCGTTGTCCCATCCTGGTGTCCTCACACACAGCGTTGTCCCACCCTGGTGTCCTCACACACAGCGTTGTCCCATCCTTGTGTCCTCATACACAGCGTTGTCCCACCTTGGTGTCCTCACACACAGCGTTGTCCCACCTTGGTGTCCTCACACACAGCGTTGTCCCATCCTGGTGTCCTCACACACAGCGTTGTCCCACCCTGGTGTTCTCACACACAGCGTTGTCCCATCCTGGTGTCCTCACACACAGCGTTGTCCCATCCTGGTGTCCTCACACACAGCGTTGTCCCATCCTGGTATACTCACACACAACGTTTTTAACACGTTGTGGACACAGTAGGCCAGAACCAGAATGCTATATTTGTAATGTATGGAAGTTGATTCATTCCTGATGTACCGAGCTCTATGAGGAAGCCATAATAAATCACCAGACGGTTCTGTGTATTTCCTAAACCCTGGTCATTCCTTGAGGTGGAACGTAGTCGGCAGTCATTCTGAGTAGGAAATAATGGGACAACCTGTGTACATACAACCTTATTTACATACTGCACCCATTATGTGCCTCGCTCTCTACCAGAGACAAACATCACACTACCTCTTTCTCATATAAATTGTAAAACATTCCTCTCTCTTGTTTCTTAGCCCACCCCGAGTGTGCAGATTGGGGGCGAAGAACATGCGTTCGAAAGTTTACTGCCTGAAATGAGAACCAAATTGTCAATTTCATTTATAAAGTCCAATATCGCTACAGAGATGGCTAACACAGATCCTGAAATATTCATGTCACCAAGTTCTGCCATTTTGATTCTATTTGTTCCGCGCTGTTATCTTCCAACGCGAAATTTCTATAAGAGACATCACCATGGAGACATACAAGGTATAAAAGACATATGCAAATAAGAGGTGAAATTCTTTGTGGTGATTTACTGTGAACCTCTCTTAGCTGACAACAGAATTTCACCTGATGTAATGTGATGCAATGGTGAAATAGATAATAGGGAACATTTTTGCCCAACGATAAAATTCTGCATTCAATTTCTATAGTGAATATATAGAATTGGAACTTCATTTATTTTATTTTACATATCGGACGCGATAGCTTGGGATACTTGCGCCTAAATACATTTTATTCGCTTATATACAATTCATTATATATACAATTCAATAACCGGGGTAAAAACATAATTAAAATTTGATAAAAGAAATTTTCTAATGTTTCATTAAAAGCGAGGTTTTATATGATTTGAGAATGTTTAACAAAGAGTCGTGCGAGTTAAGTAAGTGGTCCATCAACGCCGCAACCAATCATTTCTCAGGATAGTTCCGTTCTTGAAAGATGGCCCAATGGAAGAGATTTGACAAATGGTCTCCACACAATGGTGGCGCTGATGTCGTCACGCGAGGGTGCGGATAAAAATGGGGGTCCTCACGCAAGCTGCCCTTCTTATAGTCAGGGATCTTGTCCTTCTTCTTATAGTCAGGGATCTTGTTCTTGTAGTCAGGGATATTGTCCTTGTAGTCAGGGGATCTTGTCCTTGTAGTCAGGGGATCTTGTCCTTGTGGTCAGGGATCTTGTCCTTGTAGTCAGGGATCTTGTCCTTCTTCTTGTAGTCAGGGATCTTGTCCTTGTAGTCAGGGATCTTGTCCTTGTAGTCAGGGATCTTGTCCTTGTAGTCAGGGGATCTTGTCCTTGTAGTCAGGGATCTTGTCCTTGTGGTCAGGGATCTTGTCCTTGTAGTCAGGGATCTTGTCCTTCTTCTTATAGTCAGGGATCTTGTTCTTGTAGTCAGGGATATTGTCCTTGTAGTCAGGGATCTTGTTCTTGTAGTCAGGGATCTTGTCCTTCTTCTTGTAGTCAGGGATCTTGTTCTTGTAGTCAGGGATCTTGTCCTTCTTCTTGTAGTCAGGGATCTTGTCCTTGTAGTCAGGGATCTTGTCCTTGTAGTCAGGGATCTTGTCCTTGTAGTCAGGGATCTTGTCCTTGTAGTCAGGGATCTTGTCCTTCTTCTTGTAGTCAGGGATCTTGTTCTTGTAGTCAGGGATCTTGTCCTTGTAGTCAGGGATCTTGTTCTTGTAGTCAGGGATCTTGTTCTTGTAGTCAGGGATCTTGTCCTTGTAGTCAGGGATCTTGTCCTTGTAGTCAGGGATCTTGTCCTTGTAGTCAGGGATCTTGTCCTTGTAGTCAGGGATCTTGTCCTTGTAGTCAGGGATCTTGTCCTTGTAGTCAGGGATCTTGTCCTTGTAATCAGGGATCTTGTCCTTCTTCTTGTAGTCAGGGATCTTGTCCTTGTAATCAGGGATCTTGTCCTTGTAGTCAGGGATCTTGTCCTTGTAATCAGGGATCTTGTCCTTCTTCTTGTAGTCAGGGATCTTGTCCTTGTAGTCAGGGATCTTGTCCTTGTAGTCAGGGATCTTGTCCTTCTTCTTGTAGTCAGGGATCTTGTCCTTGTAATCAGGGATCTTGTCCTTGTAGTCAGGGATCTTGTCCTTCTTCTTGTAGTCAGGGATCTTGTCCTTCTTCTTGTAGTCAGGGATCTTGTCCTTGTAATCAGGGATCTTGTCCTTCTTGGAGTGTTCTGCTTATTACCGAGATTGAGAAATGGTTTAGAAATCAACTATCTTGAATCCAGTGAGGACGTTCCCTTTCTACCCTCAACTGTGAACATTCTCTGAAGGACACTTTAAAAATCGACAATTCCAAAACTAGGAGATTTGTAGTGAAGGAGAGATGAACTTTGACATTGCTCACTTTAATAAATATTTCTACCTTTTCAAATCATCCTTTATTTTAATCATCATCTTTTTGATGCCCAAAACTTATAAAACCTAAATATTAGTTTATATAATATTTCCCGGATCACAAATCATATTGGCTATAGTCTGTCATGGCACAATGTTCTCCCACATTCAGGTCAAAGTGGAGTAGCCCATGCAAACCTTGTATGCTCAGAATGTTGTGGGCAGAAAGAACACAATATCACAAGTGTCAGTAGATTGCTGTGAAGAGAAAGCCATTGACTTTGCTAACCATGTCACCTGCACCAAAATAGGCACTAATCAACAGATCTTTTGCAGGAAAACTCAATGGACACGAAGCCTTAAACCAAGGCCCAACCTTAGCGATATAGAAACCTCTTAACCCTAGCTTAGAATTCGCCTAGAGGGTAGATTTAGCCTGGCATGGTCCCCCCGACCCCCGGTAGTTCAGACCCCCCCGTCCCACCCTCCCTAGCACATACGTAGTGAGTAGTCAGAGGCCACGGCACTCGGCAGAAGGAGCGGAGTCGGTCTGTAAGTATCAATCATCCTTCAATCTCTCACTGTTCTAGGAGATGACTAGAGGCCTGTGCTAGCAAGTCACAAGGAAGCATGCTCAATCTAGGCCAGCGATTCTCAACTGATAAACCGGTCCCACACAGTCTGCGCTAAAACATATCTTATTTAAACAGATTATCTGTACTATTTTGTTTCGTTAATATCCCTTGATTTAGATTTTAGAAATTAGAATTTTTAATTTACCTCGTAGTTGTATCACGTGAGAACCGCTGAGCTAGGCAGTTGCTGATCAGTTAGAGCCAACATCAGTCCAACTAGGTTCAGCTAGTGCACGAACTAGGTTCCGCCATGTTGGAGAGTGGAGCTGACACTGAGGCTTGCAGGTACCTCATGCTTTTCCTGCCAGACGATAAGAACCTGGACCTGCGGACACTGAGGGCCATCCGTGTGTTACGGCCCCTGAAGCTGGTGTCCGGGGTGCCAAGTAAGTGCTGTCACGCCGTGTGTGTCACGTGTGTGTGTGTGACACACGCGTGTGTGTGGGCAGGCCTACAGGTCGTCCTCAAGTCCATCCTGAAGGCGATGGCGCCCTTGTTGCAGATCGGCTTGCTGGTGCTCTTCGCCATTGTCATCTTTGCCATCATCGGCCTGGAGTTCTACAGCGGGGCGCTGCACAAGACCTGCTACAGCATCGAGGACCCCAGTACGTCTTACTGATCCATCCATTCCCTTCCTGATGGACCAGAATTGCTTCTTGACACGGTCTCTAAAACTTTAGGGGAAAGTTCTTCCATCGCGGTGGAAATTGCAGAAAATATTTTAAAATACCCAATCAAGTACTCCGCAAGAAAAAGAAAGGTTTCTTCACCAATTTATTAGTATTGACCAACTTCGAGTTCAAACTCTTTCCACGGGCGTTTCTCCTAAGTATAAACATTTAAAAATTGATATTTGTAGAATATCGCTAGAGTCCAGTTGCATGTAAGGGCTTTTCACAAATATCTATTTTGGAATGTTTCTACTCACCATAAACCCCTGTGGAAGATTTCTTTAACTAGAAATCTTGTCAATAAATTAACGAAGAAACATTTTGCGGAGTATTTGACTCAAGTATTTCCACCAACATTGTACTTATTAGGTTAACCCAGGTTCCTGGAGCACACAGAAGTCGGCTATGTGACCATGATTGTATTTTCTATCATTTAAATCACGAATAACCATGTGATCACATTTGTCCTAATTACACTTACAAGTTGCAATTCTCAACCTGCAACCCCAAAACACATTATTGACTGTATCGACTCATCCATTGATGAGCTCTACTCTTCCCCAGTTTACAGACACCATCAAAATTCTCAAGCTTTACAGGCTTGATACCCTAATATGATTGAGTGGAGATAAGAAAGAAGAAGACACATACATGTAATTGATATGGTACAATTCTTATTATAGATTAGAATCGTGTAAGGTATAATATAAAACCCAACCTAATTATAATAAATTTATTATCATACACACTATTTATTTATTTGAATTTGGTCTATTATATATATACATATATGTGATATTGTACTGGAATAAGGTTCATTAATTACGAAAATAAAAAAGGGGCATCTCCTTATCGGGCAACTGGAATAATTAAAAAACAACGAATAGTTGTTATTTATTCCGATAGATGGCACAAACCTTTTTCTGGCTTGTAAGTTGGTGGCCCATGGAAATAAAGAAAGAGGAATCCAGTGAAGTTACTGCAGTGAAATGTGTGCGTGCAGTGGAGATCGTCACAGAGGGAGAGAACGAGACGCCGTGCCACATGGGACAAGGCCACTTCCCCACGGGAGCCTACATCTGCAATGAGAACACGTCACGCTGCCGGGAAGGCTGGAAGGGCCCCAACCAGGGCATCACGTCTTTCGACAACATCTTCTTCGCCATGCTCACAGTCTTCCAGTGCATCACCATGGAGGGGTGGACATCCATGCTCTACTGGGTGCGTGGGGGCAACAGTGGGATCAAAACAACTTATTTACATAAGAACAGAGATGCAATGAGAGGAAGATGGCTGAGCAACAAAAAGTGTATAAATGATAATTTGTTAATTTTCTTAAAATATTCTCTTACAATATTTATGTGTGTTTCCTCTCTCACACATCATTCTGTGTGACCTTCGACTCTAAACCGACTTCCATGCATCACAAGTACCACTTACACTCATGGACAAAATATAAGTGGAAAGTCTTTGATATTAACGGTTGCTTGTTGTTTTGAAGTAAACAGAAGCCTTTTTTTCACACTTGGGTTTTCAATAAAAGTCACTGTAATATCTTTCAGAGTTATTGTCTTAATCCCGATATACATGTTAAAAGGTACAACTTCCTTAATACTTATAAATGACTGCGGCGTATAATTATAAAGCTATACAACCAGTTTAACCGCATAAGTTTTGTCCATGAGTGTGTATGTGATGCAGTTCGCTCAGAGTGGAAGGCCTCACTGAGAGGACCAAGTTTGTATTCAACTTGTGTTACTGCGAGGCGTGTCTGGCCATTTATGGATCAGAGATCGGGTGTTGGCTGGTGGCCACTTGGGTCATGGAAACTCAAGGATTACCTTGGATAAGCACCACCAGGATTACCTTGGAAACCTCCATATATATAAACCACATAATACAATAATATGTGAAATGCGCTAAGTGGATGTTTCATTACTCTTCTCAACATCAAAGCTACTTGCCCATCAGTAGCTGAGTTGGTCATATAGGCTATGCAAATGCCTATGCAAATTATTTTAATAACGAACTAATTTGCATATTTCGGGTCTTTAAATTGATAACGATAATAACATGTTAATGAATTCCCGCCATCAAGACTAGTGCTACTACAAGAGGAATATTGTCAAAATTACATATAATCTGTATAACGGGCCCTGTTACTCTGGCAGTAATAACCCATATAGCCACCGTGAGTCACTTCAACCAGAATGTCAGGAGGGTTTCAGCTACTGGAGTTCGTCCCTACGACACATCAGATTAATCATTCATGGGCGACACTTGAGAAAGTGGAAAGTTTTGATAACGCCGGTCGTCTGTTTTTTTTTTTTTTTTTTGAAGGAAACAGAGACAGTTTGTTCACACTTAATTATCTCGTGTGTCTTCAATAAAGTTCACTAATATCTTTCAGAGTTATTGTCCCGTTATACATGCTAAAAAGTACTACTTCATCAAGTTTTGTCGATGAGTGTATCTAATACAACTCACGACCTCTCATCGCCCTTGCCTTGATCATCGCTTAATGTGTGGGCCTTGTCTTTATTCCATTGTTCAGTCCGTAGTTCCTGGATCATGTGTTCAGCCCGGAGCGTCCATTGCACACAGAGAGTATAGGAACTGTATATCAAATAGGATTCTCTTCAATCCAGGCAATTTTATTTATTCTACGTCTCGGTGCATTCACGAAAGCTGATCTTTCTCACCTGAAACACATCTAGTGTGTTTTTAAAAGGCCTCTTGATTTGTTATTTTAAAAACAATTTATTGACATGAAAAGGCAATGGTATAAAAAACCACTTTAAAGAAATAAGGTACAACATGTACACATTCGAGGAAGATTCCCCAATGATGTCCTCCTCCAGTCATTCAGGAGCTCCTTTCGGATTTCCGTGATGTCCAGTGTCAGAATGAACTTGTTAATTCTGGAATTTGCTGAGGATGTAATGGCGATATCTGAGTCTAACAGGTAGGACAGAGCTCCACAGGTCCTGATGGTGTAAGGAAACGGCACATAAAGACTTGAGATACAGTGATATATATATGTCGTGATTTGTGAGCAGCCATGGTAGTTGTGTGGCAAGTGGTAAGGACACACACAGGATTCGGGAGCAAACACCCGTGAGGAGTAGGTCGGAGAGGAGAAAGAGAAGGTCCGAGGACCATCCTGGGAGCTACCGGCGTGAAGTCGACCTCAGTGAGAAGTGTCTCCAGTCTTTCAAATCCAGGTGCTTTTGAACTCTTTTCAGGGGGATAAATTATCCCCAGGGGGAGGAAGATAAGACGCGGAGCTCCCGGAAATGTTTGTTTTTGAAGGCTGGACATATGGTCACCCAGGGTTGTTCTGACCATGCTGTATTCTCTTCCTCAAACTCCCACACAGGACATATTTATCCAAATATTATGAGATACGATCCTGCCTTTTTACCTAGACGATAAGGTACTAAGTAATGGCAGATATTTTGTGTCAATTCTATTTTTACCGCAAGAAAAGAAGAGCTAAGTATTAATGAGGCCATCGTGTGTGTGCAGACGAACGACGCAGTAGGGAGTAACTTCAACTGGATATATTTTGTACCTCTCATCATTTTAGGATCCTTTTTTATGCTCAATTTAGTGTTAGGAGTTCTTAGCGGGTAAGTGGTCTTCCCATCCCTCGGCCAGCGCATCTCGCCAACCGCCGCCGTGCTGCAGGGAGTTCGCCAAGGAGCGCGAGCGAGTGGAGAACCGGCAGGCCTTCCTGAAGCTGCGCCGCCAGCAGCAGTTAGAGCGGGAGCTGAACGGCTACGTGGAGTGGATCTGTAAGGCCGGTAGGTGGCGTATAGACGGTCTGGTGTAGATGTCGACAGCCCGTGGGTGCAGAGGAGGTCATCCTGGCTGAGGAACGGACAACGGAGGAGGAGAAGAACTACATCATGGAAAGTGAGTAGATACATCTACCCTGTACTCGGTATAGCACAACACGCTTCAACAGAATCTGTAGATACTGGAAGATGTGAACAACTGTTTCGATGGTAGATATACCACACTCAGTATCTATTGTAAAACATAGCTTGCGCACCAACAATTTCCCAAAGAACGAGTTCACCATCCAAAGTTACTGAATGATTCCTCCATCTGAACGCCGAACTATGGCCAACTTGTTCACCAAGCTCCCTCCTGGACAATAGTTGATCATTGACTCGAGAATCTAACAGCATCGGTGTCGACTTCATGCTCAGAACTGTAAGATAATAAACAAAATGGCTTCCGAGGATGAGCTTCTTTCTTTTTTTATATATTCTTCTCAAGCTTTCGGTTTTTACAACTTCTTCAACTGGAGAATTTGTTAAAACTCGGAACAGTTAAGCCCCAACATCCGACAAGAAAACTCAACAATCTTAACAAAAACAATCGTATCGATTCTCTCCGCCATTTTTGAAGCCGAGTCATGGAAGAACAGCCGGGGATCTACCTCCACGCCCCACCCAGCTTCAGCAACATCAACCCCCAGAGCAGCCAGTCGCTGGAGGAGTACAGCTCCAAGACACGGCTGGGGGAGAAGGAGGTCCTGAAGGAAGGCTGGATCCTCAAGTGGGGCAACTTCATCAAAGGATACGACCAGCGCTGGCTCGTGCTCTACACCGACCGCATGGTGTACTACAAGGACAGCGACAGCAGGTCCAGGTACCGCGGCGCCATCGGACTCCAGGACGCCGATGTCCAGAAGGAAGACTACTTTGGATTCACAGTGTCCAACCGGCACGACACCACCTTCAAGTTCAAGGCAGAGAACGAATACGACCAGCACAGCTGGATCAGCGCCATCGAGTACGCCAAGGCCAAGCTGGTGTCCAAGAGCTCGGAGGTCGAAGACGACGACGACCACCAGACCTTTTCGTACAAAGACCAGGCGGCCGTCGAGGAGGTCGTCCAAATCCTCGACGAGAAGCTGAACACCCTGAAGGCCTTCAACGATAACTTCATCCAGCAGGCCGAGAGTCTCAACTGGACTCTGATCAACCTCATGAAGATGTCCAGGAGCAACAAAGAAATCGACGCGGTCGAACATTTTAAAGAGCAATCGCCTCATTTTATGAGTGCCTGTTCCGAAATTTTGAAATCTGCCACCGATTTCCTACAGTATGCCAAAATGCAGGAAGCGAGATGGAAGAAGATGCTGGCGAATAACTTGGAGCACAAGGTGGTGCTGGAGGACATGGTGGAACAGATGGCCACGCAGCAAAGCCAGCTGGAGAACCTGGCGAAGAGCAACGCCTACAAGGACCTTTACTCCACCGGCGAATCTCATTTCCACGCCAACAAAGAGCATCTGATCCCCAACAGGACGAGTTCGGAGGTCAACTACGAATCCGAAACTTGCAACTCCAACAAGAGCTTGAAGGAATGTTCCTCGATCGAAGCCATGAACGAGAGGCTGGCCAGCCCCGTGGAGCACATCCGTCAGCGCAGATGCAAGATTCCCTACAAATCCCACCACTTCCACATCAAGCTCTGGTCCATCATCCGGAACTCCATCTACAGGGACATCATCCCGCTCTCCCTGCCGGTCTACTTCAACGAGCCTCTCACCATGAACCAGCGGCTGACCGAGATGTTCGAGAATGCCTTCCTGTTGGACAGAGCTGCCGACAGCCCCGACGTCTACGAGCAAATGACCTACATCAGCGCGTTTGTCATCGCCTCCTATTCCGCTCACCCATTCAGAGCTTCCAAACCTTTCATCCCATTTCTAGGAGAAACATACGAGTGTGACCGCCACGCCGACCTGCACTGGAAATGTCTGACGGAGTGCGTGAGCTCCGAGCCGCTCACCATCGTCCCAGTACTGCGAGGGCAAGGAATGGGAGCTGCACCAGGAGTTCTACATCAGCAGCAAGTTCAAAGGCCAGACTGTAGAGGTGTATCCGAAGGGCGTGAGCTTCCTAAAGATCCGCGGCTACCTCGGCGAACAGGAGTACTCCTGGGAGCGTCTGACCACCATCATCCACAACGTCATCATCGGCCAGATGTGGGTCACTCACCTCGGCAAGGTCCACATCACCAACCGCGAGACCCAAGACAAGAGCATCATCAAATTCCATCAGAAACATAACGTCAAGAAGAGTTTTTCTTTCAAAGTCCAAGCCACAGTGAAGGACAAAGATAACAGCCCCAAGTTCATGCTGAGCGGAATGTGGGACACGAAGATAGAAGCGGCGAGAGTGAGTCCCAACGCCACCGATATCCTGGAGGACGGCGGTGGCGGGATGGTGAAGACGTGCATGCCCGTGGTGCTGTGGGAGAAGGACTGTCTGGAGAACAGCGCCAAGATGTACCACTTCGGCCTGCTGGCGTGCCAGATGAACGAGGTGGAGGCTAACGTCGCGCCGACGGACAGCCGGCTGCGGGCCGACGTCCGGCTACTCGAGCAGGGACGGTCCGAGGACAGCATGCGCCTGAAGCTGCGGCTCAAGCAGGTCAACAATCTGGCCGACTACCTCCCCACCTGGTTCTCCCTGGAGCCTGGCATCCCGGCCTACCAGTACAACGGCACCTACTGGAGCTGCAAGAAGAAACAAGACTGGTCCTCCTGCCCCAACCTGGTGCTGGCCGTCTGAACAATAAATTCAACAGTCCTGCGCAACAACTTCTCACTGCAATCTCATCAGTAGTTTTGTTAGACATGTGATCCATACATCTCTCGCTTCCTTTCTTCTCACTGCTATCTCATCAGTAGGTCGTGTTATCCCTACATATCATCTCTCCCCTCACTACTATCTCATCAGGAGTTTTGTTAGACATGTGTTCCATACATCTATCGCTTCCTTTCTTCTCACTGCTATCTCATCAGTAGGTTGTGTTATCCCTACATATCATATCTCCCCTCACTACTATCTCATCAGGAGTTTTGTTAGACATGTGTTCCATACATCTATCGCTTCCTTTCTTCTCACTGCTATCTCATTTGTAGGTCGTGTTATCCCTACATATCATATCTCCCCTCACTACTATCTCATCAGGAGTTTTGTTAGACATGTGTTCCATACATCTATCGCTTCCTTTCTTCTCACTGCTATCTCATCAGTAGGTCGTGTTATCCCTACATATCATATCTCCCCTCACTACTATCTCATCAGGAGTTTTGTTAGACATGTGTTCCATACATCTATCGCTTCCTTTCTTCTCACTGCTATCTCATCAGTAGGTCGTGTTATCCCTACATATCATCTCTCCCCTCACTACTATCTCATCAGGAGTTTTGTTAGACATGTGTTCCATACATCTCTCGCTTCCTTTCTTCTCACTGCTATCTCATCAGTAGGTCGTGTTATCCCTACATATCATCTCTCCCCTCACTACTATCTCATCAGGAGTTTTGTTAGACATGTGTTCCATACATCTATCGCTTCCTTTCTTCTCACTGCTATCTCATCAGTAGGTCGTGTTATCCCTACATATCATATCTCCCCTCACTACTATCTCATCAGGAGTTTTTTTAGACATGTCTTCCATACATCTCTCGCTTCCTTTCTTCTCACTGCTATTTCATCAGTAGGTCGTGTTATCCCTACATATCATCTCTCCCCTCACTACTATCTCATCAGGAGTTTTGTTAAACACGTATTCCATACATCTCTCGCTTCCTTTCTTCTCACTGCTATCTCATCAGTAGTTTTGTTAGACATGTCTTCCATACATCTCTCGCTTCCTTTCTTCTCACTGCTATCTCATCAGTAGTTTTGTTAGACATGTCTTCCATACATCTCTCGCTTCCTTTCTTCTCACTGCTATTTCATCAGTAGGTCGTGTTATCCCCACAGCCTCACTACTATCTCATCAGTAGTTTTGTTAGACACGTATTCCATACATCTCTCGCTTCCTTTCTTCTCACTGCTATCTCATCAGTAGTTTTGTTAGACATGTCTTCCATACATCTCTCGCTTCCTTTCTTCTCACTGCTATCTCATCAGTAGTTTTGTTAGACATGTCTTCCATACATCTCTCGCTTCCTTTCTTCTCACTGCTATTTCATCAGTAGGTCGTGTTATCCCCACAGCCTCACTACTATCTCATCAGGAGTTTTGTTAGACACGTATTCCATACATCTCTCGCTTCCTTTCTTCTCACTGCTATCTCATCAGTAGTTTTGTTAGACATGTCTTCCATACATCTCTCGCTTCCTTTCTTCTCACTGCTATTTTATCAGTAGGTCGTGTTATCCCTACATATCATCTCTCCCCTCACTACTATCTCATCAGTAGTTTTGTTAGACACGTATTCCATACATCTCTCGCTTCCTTTCTTCTTACTGCTATCTCATTTGTAGGTCGTGTTATCCCCACACATAATCTCTCCCCTCACTGCTATCTCATCAGTAGTTCTGTACATCATGGGTTTTTTTCCCCCACCATCTTACCATAGATTTTATTTGGCCGGCATTCTTTTTTTTACTGAATACAAAACTGGTGGTGTTTGTTTAATCTCTAGCCAGGTTTCGCAGGTAAATTGTTGTGTCAACATAGGACGCCACATTTACTGAGTAGTAACAACCTCGCCAGCAAATTCCACAACTTGAGGTGACCTTCCACAAGATGGTGTTGAGAAATGTCTTCAGCATCTACCTCAATCGACGTGGAGTTGTTCCACGTAGACGTTCCACGCTGTAGATGGGAACCGGTGCGCTGAGCAATTTACAAATAAAACTATCGACTAAAATAACTTCCATTTTTGACTCACGAAAACCACAAAATTGTTTTCGACCGCGCTGTCGATGGGATGCTAAAAAGAGGCCGAAGAGGTAAAAAGCACATTCCGCCAGGTTAATTAAATATAGCCACCTCGTCTGCTGCAGCATTCCACGCTCTTTGTGCTGTTGTTGTTTCTTTAATTAATTATTCCTGCAACTGGCTTCACGCCAAACCTCGCCATGGATCAACGCGACATTGAAAAAACCATTTAACTCCATTTATTTTTGCCTTTGTCAAGAGTAAAACAGACTTCCCGTGCTCTCCTTACTGCAATGATTAAATATTGGGAGGGCCTGGCTCATCAGTGGTAAACCCTCACAGCGGTTTCGCCAGTTTAATCTACAGGACAACTCTACTATTGTATTGGACTGTTCTATTTATATTGCCGGCACTGTGTCGAATAATCAATGTTTAGGTTATTTAGGTAATCTATGGACATATGAACAAAATTTAAGGAAGGGGAGGGTATTTGATGTCGCCGGTCATCAGTTTTTGTTTCGTTTTTTGAAATAGACAGAGGTTGTTCACACTTGGTTATCTCATGTGTCTTCAATAAAGGTCACTGTAATATCTTTCAGAGTTATTATCCCGATATACATGCTGAAACTTCCTTAAGGTTTGTGTCCAGGAGAGTGTATATCTATATGTATATAAAAATGAGTGTATGTGTGTGTGTGTGTGTGTCCTTTATGCCTGACCAAACCACTCATTGGAACGCCATGAAACTTTGGGAAGTTATTTAGTATATATAGTACTGGGAAGGTTTCTGAAAAATAATTTCTTGAATATCCTTAGAGTTATTTGCAGATTTGTAGATTTAACTCGCAAGCAGCGCCACCATTGCGACGATGTAAACAAGTTTTTTTATCTATAAGTTTTATTACCTTAAGTAAAGATTATTTATCAAAAGTAAGATTATCTCAGGATGACACGGCAATTTATTTGAGACAAGAATAATGATACAATTCCAAGGCAAAGATACTATTCCTTTAACTTCCAATTACCGAGGGAACCAATTAATATGATTTTATTCAACTTATCGAGTATTTTTCAAGGGACCGGAAAAAAATGTTCACTAGATAAAACGATGATTTTGTAATGTAGAAAATTAGGAAAGACAAAATTCAGGATGACACGGCACACAGGGACCGGGGAAAAAAATGTTCACTTTATCGAGAGATTCAAATTTACGAGTTTCAAATTATCAAAATATATCTATTATTTTTTTTGTATAAGTTTATAGAGAATTGTTTTAACAAATGTTCGTTAGACAAACCTTTACTCGGGTAAAACCCGGGCGAAGCCGGTTACATCCGCTAGTTCTTTATAAATATATAAGAGAGATTTCTCCCAAAATATGATTGTTGACTGGTAGAGAGAGGATGAAGGAGTTTCTTTGAAAAGGTCTGGCGAGTTGTGTAGAGAAACCGCTGTTACCTGAATTATTCAAAGTTTATAGAGAGCTCCCACTTCTATATCGGGAGGTGTGACCCAATAACTGGAACTTTACATGAATAGGTCCAACGTCCTTGACATGTGAAGAACACAACTGTGGGAAATAAATCAACGTGCGGATAATTTATGAGGTGTAATTAGGCCTAATTACGGCATTAATTATCCCGGGAAGTATGGGGCACTCCATAACTCTCCATCAGACATCCTTGTAGAATTGGGGGGTCTGCTGTATTATACAACAACAGGTTTAGTTGAAAGTTGAAAGAGTACAAAAATGTACTGGGAGCAGTTTGTGATAACTGGAGAGAAAGACATCTCCTGATCGGGGAAATTGAAGTTGCTGATGGCTTGTGTCATCTGTCGGGATGGAATTCAACTAAACGTTGATTTGTTTTAGTTTGATAATAGAGTGTTAGTTAGAACACGGTGGAACAACCTACATGAGAGGACACTTCCTCTACAAAGGACAGGACAGTTTCTATCACCAATACAGTAGAACAACCTCCATGAGAGGACACTCCCGCAAGAAAACACCTCTATAAAGTACAATTTCCATCACCAATACAGTAGAACAACCTCCATGAGAGGACACTCCCACAAGAAAACACCTCTATAAAGTACAATTTCCATCACCAATACAGTAGAACAACCTCCATGAGAGGACACTCCCACAAGAAAACACCTCTATAAAGTACAGTTTCCATCACCAATACAGTAGAACAACCTCCATGAGAGGGACACTCCCACAAGAAAACACCTCTATAAAGTACAGTTTCCATCACCAATACAGTAGAACAACCTCCATGAGAGGACACTCCCACAAGAAAACACCTCTATAAAGTACAGTTTCCATCACCAATACAGTAGAACAACCTCCATGAGAGGACACTCCCACAAGAAAACACCTCTATAAAGTACAATTTCCATCACCAATACAGTAGAACAACCTCCATGAGAGGACACTCCTGCTAGAGGACACCTCTCTACAAAGAACAGTTTTCAAAAATTACAATTTTTACCAACTATCTGCTCTCCTTAAGAAGATACCGCTTTCTAAAGGACACTTTAAAAAATAGAAAAAGGTCATATGTTGATATTAAAAACGAAATATCCTGACTGTTCTGCCATCTACTGGACACACTAAATAACCAAGTGTGAACAAAATTGTCATTAAAAAAAATACAGATAACCGACAATATCAAAGACTTTACACTTCCTCAAGTTTTATCCCCATGACTGTATGTATATACCTAGGGAGAGATTAGTTGAATGTGGTGTGTGTGGCAGCGAGGAAGCGGGCCGAGATCAAGCAGAAGAAGCTACAGAACACCCAGAGCAAGAGCACGGACGAGGAGGAAGAAGATGAAGATGGTGAGTCATCTCTACAGCTGGGGGAATAACACACGACAGCTACTAACACAACTCCTGATCAGGTCACTCGACGCTAAAATATCGATGCTGCCATCTAGCGGTGAAAACATCTACTAAATATCATTTTACCAGAAAGATAATATCCCAAACTTTTCTTCAAATTAAAGATACTTCGGCCACTAAATCTTTTTTATTATCTCGACGTTTCGACAAAATCTTTTGTTCTCGTCAGGAGCGAACAAAAAATCGAAACATTTGGCAAAGCTTTAAAAAGGCAGCCTCGATCTTTACGATAATTAAGACCAATTTTGGTCCCGAGGTATTCAAGACAATAAAAAAGATTTACTGACCGAAATATATTTAATTTTAAGAACTATGAATTCCGGCCTCTATCTTTACGATGCCAAACTCTATTCCTTGATAGACCAAGTGTTTGAGGGAGGAAACAGTACAACGCAGTAGACATCCTGAACTCTGTATGTGGTTTGGCGGCTTTACTTGATTGGTCGGATAACTAGCCAATAATATTTATATAAATATATTTGAATGAAAGATTGAATAACTCTATTACAATATATACAATACAATTATATAAGGTTTTGAAATACCAAAATTAATATAAATAGGAATAAATATATATCAAATATATATATAAGGATAAATAGATATATAAATAAATGTAAGTTCCAAAATCACTTTACTAGGTACCGCTCAACAAGAACAACCTAGTTTATGATAATTGAAACAGTGAATAATATGTGAAGGTTATTTACATATTAAACAAAAATGTTAACGCGAGATTCGAATCCGGTTCATGGCTGTCGGGAATCGAGGGTGTTACCCACTCGTCCACCGACGTTTTATTATCAAATAAATGTGAATGTATAAAATTGATATATGCAAATTTATGCAAAATATATTCAAGGTCTTCGTTGTTGGCGCCCACCGCGGGAAAGACTCCACCACCGATGGACTGCGAGAGTTCACAGAGTGGGCAGGTCGATGGTGATACCCACCTCAAGATTGTCGCCACACTTGTCATCATCTCGGGATGGAGGCTGAACTGACAGGACTGCAGATCTAGGGGAGATAATATATATTTACGCTAAGGTCGAGTCTGATGACGTTGGCTGTTTCCAGTAGAGCTGAGACAGATCTCTGTCTCACGTGACTACAAACACACAGAGAAACCTTTACCGAGAACTGACGTGTGTGTGTGTGTGTACTGTACAAACAAATAAATCTCAGAGTGAAACTTTTAATCAAAGTAAACGTTCTCCCCCTGACTTATAATTTAATGAAATCAATAGAACATCCGGGGCTGAGTTTCTTGTACAGTTTTATTTCTCTAGTTCTCGGCCCAACATGCCGTAGGAGCAATAGGAGCAATTAATAGGAGCAAATAGAAGTATAACTTCTACCTAACTACATACACTAAATGTATAGTGTAGCTTTTAATCAAGCTTTCGTAATTATCCTTTTATACAAATTCACATTGAAAATTCTAAAAATTTCGTTATTCGAGCAGTATTACCTTTCATTTATTTATTGTATTTCTGCCATTATCGAAACCTCAACTCTCTTGATCCTGAAGATACAAAGTAAGCACAAATCTATAGACGGCAGCTCTTAGAGTACAAATAGGTACCTATGCAATATGTACATAGAGGGCACCTCTCCCTTTAATTATCCATCAGAACAATGTTCATCACCCTAGTAAAACTGTATTGGGGTGGTGATATGGAATGGACCATAACATTTAGCAAATACAGACAACAAACCAACAACCTGTATACCATGGTTTCAGGCTATGGCCCTCATCAGTACAGGGACATAACATCCAACGAAAGGAGTAATGGTATCGGTCGAATTCACCAAACAGGTGTTTGTACCATAAAACACAAATACACTGACTATGTAAAGTGCCTATACAGCAAATATAAAAGTTCCTATTGCTACACCAGGATTCCGTCGAAGGGTTTTTTGCCACTTTTTATTCTTCCCTCACATATATAAGGTGGATTTTCATCATATATGTAAACAATCCCTCAGTAAGATATATTTCCTCTCTCGTCCGTGAGGTTGACTCCTGCCAAAAGACGTCCGTCCTTCATTGTGGTGTGTGCCTTGTCGCCAAATAATCATCTGTCGGAATAAATAACGAAAATAATTGTTTATTCACCCAACCTTTGATATTTCAGGGAGCTTCAAAGACCAGATTTTTTGGTGGTTGAGTACAGCTTGCACCACATGGATGAGGGTCAATAGACCGACATTTGTATGCGGTTGACTTTTCTGGCTAATATAGAGAGAGTATTTGGTCAATGCTGGAACAATTAATTGATATTTATTCCGACAGATGGCGCAAGCCAACTTTCAATTGCACAATCAGAAGATGATTTGTCTCACCAAACGTCTCACCGGAGCCCTAACTCTCTGCGATGTTCGACCACGCACTTAATTATTGTTATTTAGCTTTTTATTAATTGATATAAATTATATATATGTCATAATATATGCTCTTCCACGAATAATAAAGTAAATCTACAGTCGACCAGAGAGAGAGAGAGACGTAGAGAGAGAACGCAGCTAAAGTACGGTCATTTGGAACACCAACGACCACATTCCAAGGGGCGACCGCAGGGCCTTTTCTTAGAACCTGAGGACTATTTTTGGACAGTTGGGGGGGTGGTTGGCGACACAAAACGGTCGTTCCGCAGTGACGTCCGCGCGCGCTCCCTCTCTCTCGCTGGTTGCCTGGGTTATTCCTCTACCAACTCGTCGTGTGATTATTTCTCTTTCCCCACCACATATTATCACTATATTGCCACATATATATATATATATATGGAGCTTCTATTTTCTCTCCCGCGGTCTTTTATCAAATAATGTAATGCAAGAGATTGTAACTTTTCGAAGGTGATAACATATTAACATATCCACGGATATGAAATTTAAAACACACTTAACCAATTTACCTTTATTTCTGGAAAAATAAACACTTCGGCCAGTTAAAGTTTTATATTAGTTAAAAAAACTCTAACTGGCCGAAGTGTCTATTTTTCCAGAAATATGAATGCCGGCCAGGCATACCTCTATCTTCTTTATATGTTATATACTTAGCAATGGAACAACAGATAAATCCTTCCACAGAAATATTTCTGAATTGCCACCGGTGGAGAAACATATTCTCCCTTGTTGGATGCCGGGAAGAAGCTGGCCTTGATCATCACGGAGTCGTAGCGGTGCGGCCGCCGCTTGTATATTTCTTATGTAGCAGGTTGTTGACAGGGAGTCTTGCTATACTACTGTACGTGGTGGGTCCAGGGATCGCCAGGTCGCCGTACCTCAAGGGCAACAGCAGCGTGGTAAAGAAGAAGAGCTCGTGCAGCCAGTTCTGGAGGGCCGAGAAGAGATTCAGGTAGGTTCCCCCACAGCTACATCAGGCTGAATGGTGTAAACACTTCTTGTAAGAAACAGTTTTTTAATTAAGACTGTTGAAAAGTGATTATCACTTGAAAGCTGGCGTTTTAAATCAAAAACTCATTGTGGGAAATATCTTTGTAGTTTTTGAAGAATTACTTCAAGGCCGGCTTTAGAATTCATCAAGAATTCTTCTTCAATTACCTACACATGTAGGAATCCCCCCAACCTGTATAAAGTAATTTAACTTAAATTCTTATAAAAGCCATATAGTAAAAGGCCTTTTCCACATGCACTCATGGACAAAACTTAAGGAAGTTGTACCATTTATCATGTATATCGGGATTCAGACAATAACTCTGAAATACAAATTGACTTTTATTGAAGACACACGAGGTAACCAAGTGGGAACAAAATTGCCTTCGTCTTCTTCTTCTTCTTCAAAAAAAAGATGACCGGCGACATCAAAAACTTTCTACTTTCTTAAGTTTTGTTCATGAGAGTAATTGTGAATAAAAGCATAAATAATATTTTAGAAAATAGAATAATTTATAAATATAATTTTATAAATGGACTTTGACAGGTTAACTTCTGTTTTGTTTTGTTTTGTTTTTTTTTCGATTGATATCCAAGTATAGCCGAGGCTGTTTCACTCCCAACGATAACAGGAGAAAAGGTTTCAAGGATAAACATGGACAAACAAGAGTGTGGGAAGATGTATTGTTAGAAAGCTACG
>CP092869.1:103115209-103125909 GCA_030710605.1 Cordylochernes scorpioides | reverse complement strand
CTATAGTCTGTCATGGTGAACAATGTTCTCCCACATTCAGGTCAAAGTGGAGCAGTTCATGCAAACCTATCACCTTATATGCTGTGAATGATGTGGGCAGAAAGAACGCAATATCACAAGTGTCAGTAGATTGCTGTGAAGAAAAAGCCATTGACTTTGCTAACCATGTCACCTGCACCAAAATAGGCACTAATCAACAGATCTTTTGCAGGAAAACTCAATGGACACGAAGCCTTAAACCAAGGCCCAACCTTAGCTATATAGAAACCTCTTAACCCTAGCTTAGAATTCGCCTAGAGGGTAGATTTAGCCTGGCATGGTCCCCCCGACCCCCGGTAGTTCAGACCCCCCCGTCCCACCCTCCCTAGCACATACGTAGTGAGTAGTCAGAGGCCACGGCACTCGGCAGAAGGAGCGGAGTCGGTCTGTAAGTATCAATCATCCTTCAATCTCTCACTGTTCTAGGAGATGACTAGAGGGCCTGTGCTAGCAAGTCTTGTTGGCGACACAAGGAAGCATGCTCAATCTAGGCCAGCGATTCTCAACTGATAAACCGGTCCCACACAGTCTGCGCTAAAACATATCTTATTTAAACAGATTGTCTGTACTATTTTGTTTCGTTGATACCCTGAATTATGGATTTAGATTTTAGAAATTAGAATTTTTAATTAACCTCTCGTAGTTGTATCACGTGAGAACCGCTGAGCTAGGCAGTTGCTGATATCAGTTAGAGCCAACATCAGTCCAACTAGGTTCAGCTAGTGCACGAACTAGGTTCCGCCATGTTGGAGAGTGGAGCTGACACTGAGGCTTGCAGGTACCTCATGCTTTTCCTGCCAGACGATAAGAACCTGGACCTGCGGACACTGAGGGCCATCCGTGTGTTACGGCCCCTGAAGCTGGTGTCCGGGGTGCCAAGTAAGTGCTGTCACGCGTGTGTGTCACGTGTGCGTGTGTGTGACACACGCGTGTGTGTGGGCAGGCCTACAGGTCGTCCTCAAGTCCATCCTGAAGGCGATGGCGCCCTTGTTGCAGATCGGCTTGCTGGTGCTCTTCGCCATTGTCATCTTCGCCATCATCGGCCTGGAGTTCTACAGCGGGGGCGCTGCACAAGACATGCTACAGCATCGAGGACCCCAGTACGTCCTGCTGATCCATCCATTCCCTTCCTGATGGACCAGAATTGCTTCTTGACACGGTCTCTAAACACTTTAGGGGAAAGTTC
Organism: Cordylochernes scorpioides; assembly: GCA_030710605.1. Lineage (NCBI taxonomy): Eukaryota > Metazoa > Arthropoda > Arachnida > Pseudoscorpiones > Chernetidae > Cordylochernes > Cordylochernes scorpioides. Next base: position 103,124,684 of record CP092869.1, on the reverse strand, counting down.
TTCCATCGCGGTGGAATTTGCAGAAAATATTTTAAAATACCCAATCAAGTACTCCGCAAGAAAAATAAAGGTTTCTTCACCAATTCATTAGTATTGACCAACTTCGAATTCAAACTCTTTCCACGGGCCTTTCTCCTAAGTATAACATTTCAAAATTGATATTTGTAGAATATCGCCAGAGTCCAGTTGCATGTAAGGGCTTTTCACAAATATCTATTTTGGAATGTTTCTACTCACCATAAGCACCTGCGAAAGAGTTCTTTAACTAGAAATCTTGTCAATAAATTAATGAAGAAACATTTTGCGGAGTACTTGACTCAAGTATTTCAACCAACATTGTATTTATTAGATTAACCCAGGTTCCTGGAGCACACAGAAGTCGGCTGTGTGACCATGATTGTATTTTTTATAATTTAAATCACGAATAACCATGTGATCACATTTGTCATAATTACACTTACAAGTTGCAAACCTCAGCCTGCAACCCCAAAACACATTATTGACTATATTGACTCATCCATTGATGAGCTCTACTCTTCCCCGGCAGACACCATCAACAAGCTTTACAAGCTTGATACCCTGATATGATTGAGTGGAGATAAGAAAGAAGAAGAAGACACATACATGTAATTGATATGGTACAATTCGTATTATAGATTAGGATCGTAAAGTATGATATAAGACCCAATCTAATTATAATCAATTTATTATTGTGTACACTATCTATTTGTTGGAATTTGGTCTTATTTTATATATTGTGTTTCTAATCTATAATATAACTTATATATCACGTGTCATTTAAGCAAATGTAATCACATGATTATTTGCAATTATAGAATACCCTGATGAAAAACCTTGAGAAAGTGGAAAGTCTTGGATGTCGACGGTTTGTCTTTTGAAGACACATGAGAGCGTAAATAAAATTGCCTCTGTCTCCGTTTAAAAAAAAAAAATAGAAGACCGGCGACATCAAAGACTTTCTTCTTCCTTAAGATTTGTCCATGAGTGTACATATATGCATATATATTATTATATGTAGATAAGATGGGTTTATTTAAAATATATTTTATTATATTAAGGCCATGAAGAAAACCATGTAGGACCAGGGCCCATGGAAATAAAGAAAGAGGAATCCAGTGAAGTTACTGCAGTGAAATGTGTGCGTGCAGTGGAGATCGTCACAGAGGGAGAGAACGAGACGCCGTGCCACATGGGACAAGGCCACTTCCCCACGGGAGCCTACATCTGCAATGAGAACACGTCACGCTGCCGGGAAGGCTGGAAGGGCCCCAACCAGGGCATCACGTCTTTCGACAACATCTTCTTCGCCATGCTCACAGTCTTCCAGTGCATCACCATGGAGGGGTGGACATCCATGCTCTACTGGGTGCGTGGGGGCAATAGACGCGGTGGGATCAAAACAACTTATTTACATAAGAACAGAGATGCAATGAGAGGAAGATGGCTGAGCAAAAAAAAGTGTATAAATTATAATTTGTTAATTATCTTAAAATATTCTCTTAGAATATTTATTTGTTGAAATGAACCTGGTTCATTTCAAAGTTTACTAGGAAGAGTTCCTTGCAATATTTATGTATGTTTCCTCTCTCATCATTCTGTGTGACCTTCGACTCTAAACCAACTTCCATGCATCACAAGTACCACTTACACCCATGGACAACACTTAAGTGGAAAGTCTTTGATATCAACGGTTGCTAGTTTTTAAAGTAGACAGAAGCCATTTTTTCACACTTGGGTTTTCAATAAAAGTCACTGTAATATCTTTCAGAGTTATTGTCTGAATCCCGATATACATGTTAAAAGGTACAACTTCCTTAAGTTTTGTCCATGAGTGTATATATATGATGCAGTCGGCTCAGAGTGGAAGGCCACACAGAGAGGACCAAGTTTGTGTTACTGCGAGGCGTGTCTGGCCATTTATGGATCAGAGATCGGGTGTTAGCTGGTGGCCACTTGGGTCATGAAAACTCAAGGATTACCTTGGAAAACTCCATATATATTGTGGTGGTTCGTCTGGTTTTGAAGAAATGATTATATTATTCATTCCAAGGTATTTTAATTTACAGATAAAATATAAAAATAAATATCAATGTTAATTACAATTGTTACAAGTTGAAATCTAGTAAAGAAGAGTTGAAAAAGGTTTGATGAAAATGGATGGATCAAAATGGACGTTGGCTCGTGGTGGCCGTCAAAACAATGGTATCCTCCCACGTGCTTAACACGTCACCGCCGCCGCCGCGCATGCGCCGACTTAGCTTACCCAGCCGGCCGAGGTGGTGGCGGTTGAAAGGGCTGTTCAAAATTGGCGGGGGGTCAAAACACCGTCACAATATAAACCACATAATACAATAATATGTGAAATGCGCTAAGTGGATGTTTCATTACTCTTCTCAATATTGCCCATCAGTAGCTGAGTTGGTCATATAGGCTATGCAAATTATTTTAATAACGAACTAATTTGCATATTTCGGGTCTTTAAATTGATTACGATAATAACATGTTAATGAATTCCCGCCATCAAGACTAGTGCTGCTATAAGAGGAATATGGTCAAAATTACATATAATCTGTATAACGGGCCCTGTTACTCTGGCAGTAATAATCCATATAGCCACCGTGAAGTCACTTCAACCAGAATGTCAGGAGGGTTTCAGCTACTGGAGTTCGTCCCTATGACACATCTATGTACACCCATGGACAAAAATTAAGGAGTTGGAAGGTCTTTGATACCTCGGTCGTCTGTTTTTTAAGGAGACAAAGGCAATTTTGTTCACACTTAGTTATGTCGTGTGTCTTCAATAAAGTTCACTAATATCTTTCAGAGTTATTGTCCCGTTATATATGCTAAAAAGTACTACTTCATCAAGTTTTGTCCATGAGTGTATCTGATACAACTCACGACCTTTCATTGCCCTTGCCTTGATCATCGCTTAATGTGTGGGCCTTGTCTTTATTCCATTGTTTAATCCGTAGTTCCTGGATCATGTGTTCAGCCCGGAGCGTCCATTGCACACAGACATTAGTGGTTGTGTATCAAATAGAAGTTTCTTCGATCCAGGCAATTTTATTCTCTCTCTACGTCTTGGTGCATTCACGAAAGCTGATCTTTCTCACTGAAACACATCTAGTGTGTTTTTATAAGGCCTCTTGATTTGATATTTTAAAAACATTTTATTGACATCAAAAGGCAATGGTAAAAAAATACACTTTCAAAAAGTAAGTTCAACCACCACCTCCAGACCTTCAGGGGCTTCTTTCGGATTTCCGATGATGTCCAATGTCAGGAAGAGCTTGTTAATTCTGGAATTAGCTGAGGATGTGATGGCGATATCTGAGTCTAACAGGTAGGACAGAGCTCCACAGGCCCTGATGGTGTAAGGAAACGGCACATAAAGACTTGAGATACAGTGATATATATATGTCGTGATTTGTGAGCAGCCATGGTAGTTGTATGACAAGTGGTAAGGACACACACAGGATTCGGGAGCAAACCCCCGTGAGGAGTAGGTCGGAGAGGAGAAAGAGAAGGTCCGAGGACCATCCTGGAAACTACCGGCGTGGAATCGACCTCAGTGAGAACTGAACTTTGATCAACAACTCCAGATGATTATAAACTCTTTTCAGTGGGATAAATTATCCCCGGGGGAAGAGGGGTGAGACGAGGAGCTCACGGAAACGTTTGTTTTTAGAAGGCTGAAAATATGGTCACCCAAGGTTGTTCTGACCATGCTGTTTTCTCTTCCTCACACTCCCACACAGGACATATGTATCCAAGTATTATGAGATGCGATTCTGCCTTTTTACCTAGACGATAAGGTGCTAAATAATGGCAGATATTTTGTGTCAATTCTATTTTTACCGTTAAAAAAGGAAGAAGAGCTATATGTTAATGAGGCGATCGTGTGTGTGCAGACGAACGACGCCGTAGGGAGTAACTTCAACTGGATATATTTTGTACCTCTCATCATTTTAGGATCCTTTTTATGCTCAATTTAGTGTTAGGAGTTCTTAGCGGGTAAGTGGTCCGCTCATCCCCCGCCCAGCGCACCTCTCCAACCGTGCTGCAGGGAGTTCGCCAAGGAGCGCGAGCGAGTGGAGAACCGGCAGGCCTTCCTGAAGCTGCGCCGCCAGCAGCAGTTGGAGCGGGAGCTGAACGGCTACGTGGAGTGGATCTGTAAGGCCGGTAGGTGGGGTGTATATGGTCTGGTGTAGATGTCGACAGCCCGTGGGTGCAGAGGAGGTCATCCTGGCTGAGGAACGGACAACGGAGGAGGAGAAGAACTACATCATGGAGAGTGAGTAGTTACATATATCTACCCTGTACTCGGTATAACACAACACGCTCCAACAGAATCTGTAGATACTGGAAGATGTGAACAACTGTTTCGATGTACTACACTCAGTATCTATCGTAAAATATATGCAAATCGAATGTCTCACTTAAGCTTGTGCACTAGCAAATTACCAAAGAATGAGTTCACCATCCATGAATGATTCCTCCATCTGAACGCCGTACTATGGCCAACCTGTTCACCAAGCTCTCTCCTGAACAATAGTTCGTCACAGACTCGAGCATCTAACAGCATTGGTGTCGACTTCATGCTCAGAACTGTAAGATAATAAACAAAATGGCTTCCGAAGATGAGCTTCTTTCTTTTTATATATTCTTCTCAAGCTTTCGGTTTTTACAACTTCTTCAACAGGAGTATAGGTTAAAACTTGGAACTATCCCACCCCCAACATCCGACAAGAAAACTCAACAATCTCAACAAAAACAATCGTATCGATTCGCTCCGCCATTTTTGAAGCCGAGTCATGGAAGAACAGCCGGGAATCTACCTCCACGCTCCGCCCAGCTTCAGCAACATCAACCCCCAGAGCAGCCAGTCGCTGGAGGAGTACAGCTCCAAGACACGGCTGGGGGAGAAGGAGGTCCTGAAGGAAGGCTGGATCCTCAAGTGGGGCAACTTCATCAAAGGATACGACCAGCGCTGGCTCGTGCTCTACACCGACCGCATGGTGTACTACAAGGACAGCGACAGCAGGTCCAGGTACCGCGGCGCCATCGGACTCCAGGACGCCGATGTCCAGAAGGAAGACTACTTTGGATTCACCGTGTCCAACCGGCACGACACCACCTTCAAGTTCAAGGCAGAGAACGAATACGACCAGCACAGCTGGATCAGCGCCATCGAGTACGCCAAAGCCAAGCTGGTGTCCAAGAGCTCGGAGGTCGAAGACGACGACGACCACCAGACCTTTTCGTACAAAGACCAGGCGGCCGTCGAGGAGGTCGTCCAAATCCTGGACGAGAAGCTGAACACCCTGAAGGCCTTCAACGATAACTTCATCCAGCAGGCCGAGAGTCTCAACTGGACTCTGATCAACCTCATGAAGATGTCCAGGAGCAACAAAGAAATCGACGCGGTCGAACATTTTAAAGAGCAATCGCCTCATTTTATGAGTGCCTGTTCCGAAATTTTGAAATCTGCCACCGATTTCCTACAGTATGCCAAAATGCAGGAAGCGAGATGGAAGAAGATGCTGGCAAATAACTTGGAGCACAAGGTGGTGCTGGAGGACATGGTGGAACAGATGGCGACGCAGCAGAGCCAGCTGGAGAACCTGGCGAAGAGCAACGCCTACAAGGACCTTTACTCTACCGGCGAGTCCCATTTCCACGCCAACAAAGAGCACCTGATCCCCAACAGGACAAGTTCGGAGGTCAACTACGAATCCGAAACTTGTAACTCCAACAAGAGCCTGAAGGAATGCTCCTCGATCGAAGCCATGAACGAGAGGCTGGCCAGCCCCGTGGAGCACATTCGTCAGCGCAGATGCAAGATTCCCTACAAATCCCACCACTTCCACATCAAGCTCTGGTCCATCATCCGGAACTCCATCTACAGGGACATCATCCCGCTCTCCCTGCCGGTCTACTTCAACGAACCGCTCACCATGAACCAGCGGCTGACCGAGATGTTCGAGAATGCCTTCCTGTTGGACAGAGCTGCCGACAGCCCCGACGTCTACGAGCAAATGACCTACATCAGCGCGTTTGTCATCGCCTCCTATTCCGCTCACCCATTCAGAGCTTCCAAACCTTTCATCCCATTTCTAGGAGAAACATACGAGTGCGACCGCCACGCCGACCTGCACTGGAAATGTCTGACGGAGTGCGTGAGCTCCGAGCCGCTCACCATCGTCCAGTACTGCGAGGGCAAGGAATGGGAGCTGCACCAGGAGTTCTACATCAGCAGCAAGTTCAAAGGCCAGACTGTAGAGGTGTATCCGAAGGGCGTGAGCTTCCTGAAGATCCGCGGCTACCTCGGCGAACAGGAGTACTCCTGGGAGCGTCTGACCACCATCATCCACAACGTCATCATCGGCCAGATGTGGGTCACTCACCTCGGCAAGGTCCACATCACAAACCGCGAGACCCAAGACAAGAGCATCATCAAATTCCATCAGAAACATAACGTCAAGAAGAGTTTTTCTTTCAAAGTCCAAGCCACCGTGAAGGACAAAGATAACAGCCCCAAGTTCATGCTGAGTGGAATGTGGGACACGAAGATAGAAGCGGCGAGAGTGAGCCCCAACGCCACCGATATCCTGGAGGACGGCGGTGGCGGGATGGTGAAGACGTGCATGCCCGTGGTGCTGTGGGAGAAGGACTGTCTGGAGAACAGCGCCAAGATGTACCACTTCGGCCTGCTGGCGTGCCAGATGAACGAGGTGGAGGCTAACGTCGCGCCGACTGACAGCCGGCTCAGGGCCGACGTCCGGCTGCTGGAGCAGGGACGGTCCGAGGACAGCATGCGCCTGAAGCTGCGGCTCAAGCAGGTCAACAACCTAGCGGACTACCTACCCACCTGGTTCTCCCTGGAGCCTGGCATCCCGGCCTACCAGTACAACGGCACCTACTGGAGCTGCAAGAAGAAACAAGACTGGTCCTCCTGTCCCAACCTGGTGCTGGCCGTCTGAACAATAAATTCAACAGTCCTGCGCAACAACTTCTCACTGCTATCTCATCAGGAGTTTTGTTAGACATGTCTTCCATACAGCTCTCGCTTCCTTTCTTCTCACTGCTATCTTATCAGGTGTTTTGTTAGGCATGTCTTCCATACATCTCTCGCTTCCTTTCTTCTCACTGCTATCTCATCAGTAGGTCGTGTTATCCTTACATATCATCTCTCCCCTCACTGCTATCTCATCAGGATTTTTGTTAGACATGTCTTCCATACATCTCTCGCTTCCTTTCTTCTTACTGCTATCTCATCTGTAGGTCGTGTTATCCCTACATATCATCTCTCCCCTCACTGCTATCTCATCAGGAGTTTTGTTATCCCTACATATCATTTCTCCCCTCACTGCTATCGCATCAGGATTTTTGTTAGACATGTCTTCCATACATCTCTCGCTTCCTTTCATCTTACTGCTATCTCATTTGTAGGTCGTGTTATCCCCACACATAATCTCTCCCCTCACTGCTATCTCATCAGTAGTTCTGTACATCATGGGTTTTTTTCCCCACCATCTTACCATAGATTTTATTTGGCCGGCATTCTTTTTTTTTACTGAATACAAAACTGGTGGTGTTTGTTTAATCTCTAGCCAGCTTTCCCAGGTAAATTGTTGTGTTAACATAGGACGCCACATTTACTGAGTAGTGACAACCTCGCCAGCAAATTCCACAACTTGAGGTGGCGTTGAGAAATGATTACAGCATCTACCTCAATCGACGTTCCACGCTGTAGATGGGAACCGGTGCGCTGAGCAATTTACAAATAAAACTATCGACTAAAATAACTTCCATTTTTGACTCACGAAAACCACAAAATTGTTTTCGACCGCGCTGTCGATGGGATGCTAAAAAGAGGCCGAAGAGGTAAAAAGCACATTCCGCCAGGTTAATTAAATATAGCCACCTCGTCTGCTGCAGCATTCCACGCTCTTTGTGCTGTTGTTGTTTCTTTAATTAATTATTCCTGCAACTGGCTTCACGCCAAACCTCGCCATGGATCAACGCGACATTGAAAAAACAATTTAACTACATTTATTTTTGCCTTTGTCAAGAGTAAAACAGACTTTCTGTGCTCTCCTTACTGCGATGATTAAATATTGGGAGGGCCTGGCTCATCAGTGGTGAACCCTCACAGCGGTTTCGCCAGTTTAATCTACAGGACAACTCTACTATTGTATTGGACTGTTCTATTTATATAGCCGGCACTGTGTCTAAGAATCAATGTTCAGCTAATTTAGGTAATCTATGGACATAAGCTTATAGGACAGTAGAGAAATATACCCTCTCTCAACATATGGACATAACTTAAGGAAGGTGGATTGTCTTAGATGTCGTCGGTCGTCAGTTTTTGTTTCGTTTTTTGAAATAGACAGAGGTTGTTCACGCTTGGTTATTACGTGTGTCTTCAATAAAGGTCACTATAATATCTTTCAGAGTTATTTTCTAAATCCCGATATACATGGTAAAAGGTACAACTTCCTTAAGTTTTGTCCATGAGTATATATATGTGTGTCTTCAATAAAGGTCACTGTAATATCTTTCAGAGTTATTGTCCCGATATACATGCTGAAACATCCTTAAGGTTTGTGTCCAGGAGAGTGTATATTCTTTATAAATAGACTAGACGAAAGGCCCGGGCAACGCCCGGGGTTTACCCGAGTGCGAATATATTTTAAAAACGTTGTCTTGGGTGGTCGCTATTGACAGGGTGGTCTGTATAGGCGGGTAGATGTATCACACAGCTGATAACAGGGTTGTCTAGGGTGGTCGCTATAGACAGGGTGGTCTGTTTAGACAGGTGTATGTATCACACAGCTGATAACAGGGTTGCCTAGGGTGACCGCTATAGACAGGGTGGTCTGTATAGACAGGTGGATGTAACACACAGCTGATAACAGGGTTGTCTAGAGGGGGGCGGGCAAGGAGGTCACGTGTTTGCTGGCGGCCAATGGGCGCGCATTCTATCCGTGAGCTTCAGACAGACAGACAGAATAGGGCAAATATATAAGTAGATAAGAGAGATCTCTCCCAAAATATTATTGTTAACTGATAGAGAGAGGATGAAGCAGTTTCTTTGAAACGGTCTGGCGAGTTGTGTAGAGATAAACCGCTGTTACCTGAATTATTCAAAGTTTATAGAGAGCTCCCACTTCTATATCGGGAGGTGTGACCCAATAACTGGACTTAACATGAATAGGTCCAACGTCCTTGACATGTGAAGAAACAACTGTGGGAAATAAATCAACGTGCGGATAATTTATGAGGTGTAATTAGGCCTAATTACGGCATTAATTATCCCCGGGAAGTATGGGGCACTCCATAACTCTCCGTCAGACATCCTTGTAGAATTGGGGGGTCTGCTGCAATACAACAACAGGTTTAGTTGAAAGTTGAAAGAGTACAACAGTGTACTGGGTTGTGATAACTG